>CAKAIZ010000437.1:0-31182 GCA_916610145.1 Eristalis arbustorum | reverse complement strand
GGGATGGAAAAAGTTGGCGGTGATTAGTAGGGCACCATAGCTCATAGCTCATCTTCCATAGCTCATCTTCCAACCCACACGGGTGGTGATGTTATCGTGCATGTACCCATTGACTCTGAGACTCTGGGATGGCAAAAGTTGGCGGTGATTAGTAGGGCACCATAGCTCATAGCTCATCTTCCATAGCTCATCTTCCAACCCACACGCGTGGAGATGTTATCGTGCATGTACCCATTGACTCTAAGACTCTGGGATGGAAAAATTTGGCGGTGATTAGCAGGGCACCATAGCTCATAGCTCATCTTCCATAGCTCATCTTCCAACCCACACGCGTGGAGATGTTACCGTGCATGTAGCCACTGACTCTGAGACTCTGGGATGGAAAAAGTTGGCGGTGATTAGTAGGGCAATTTTGAAGGTTTCCATAGCTCATCTTCCAACCCACACGCGTGGAGATGTTATCGTGCATGTACCCATTGACTCTAAGACTCTGGGATCGAAAAAGTTGGCGGTGATTAGTAGGGCACCATAGCTCATAGCTCATCTTCCATAGCTCATCTTCCAACCCACACGCGTGGAGATGTTATCGTGCATGTACCCATTGACTCTGAGACTCTGGGATGGAAAAAGTTGGCGGTGATTAGTAGGGCAATTTTGAAGGTTTCCATAGCTCATCTTCCAACCCACACGCGTGGAGATGTTATCGTGCATGTACCCATTGACTCTGAGACTCTGGGATGGAAAAAGTTGGCGTTGAGTAGTAGGGCACCATAGCTCATAGCTCATCTTCCATAGCTCATCTTCCAACCCACACGCGTGGAGATGTTATCGTGCATGTACCCATTGACTCTAAGACTCTGGGATGGAAAAAGTTGGCGGTGATTAGTAGGGCACCATAGCTCATAGCTCATCTTCCATAGCTCATCTTCCAACCCACACGGGTGGTGATGTTATCGTGCATGTACCCATTGACTCTGAGACTCTGGGATGGAAAAAGTTGGCGGTGATTAGTAGGGCACCATAGCTCATAGCTCATCTTCCATAGCTCATTTTCCAACCCACACGCGTGGAGATGTTTTCGTGCATGCACCCATTGACTCTGAGACTCTGGGATGGAAAAAGTTGGCGGTGATTAGTAGGGCAATTTTTAAGGTTTCCATAGCTCATCTTCCAACCCACACGCGTGGAGATGTTATCGTGCATGTACCCATTGACTCTGAGACTCTGGGATGGAAAAAGTTGGCGGTGATTAGTAGGGCACCATAGCTCATAGCTCATCTTCCATAGCTCATCTTCCAACCCACACGCGTGGAGATGTTATCGTGCATGTACCCATTGACTCTAAGACTCTGGGATGGAAAAAGTTGGCGGTGATTAGTAGGGCACCATAGCTCATAGCTCATCTTCCATAGCTCATCTTCCAACCCACACGCGTGGAGATGTTATCGTGCATGTACCCATTGACTCTGAGACTCTGGGATGGAAAAAGTTGGCGGTGATTAGTAGGGCAATTTTGAAGGTTTCCATAGCTCATCTTCCAACCCACACGCGTGGAGATGTTATCGTGCATGTACCCATTGACTCTAAGACTCTGAGATTGAAAAAGTTGGCATTGAGTAGTAGGGCACCATAGCTCATAGCTCATCTTCCATAGCTCATCTTCCAACCCACACGCGTGGAGATGTTATCGTGCATGTACCCATTGACTCTAAGACTCTGGGATGGAAAAAGTTGGCGGTGATTAGTAGGGCACCATAGCTCATAGCTCATCTTCCATAGCTCATCTTCCAACCCACACGGGTGGTGATGTTATCGTGCATGTACCCATTGACTCTGAGACTCTGGGATGGCAAAAGTTGGCGGTGATTAGTAGGGCACCATAGCTCATAGCTCATCTTCCATAGCTCATCTTCCAACCCACACGCGTGGAGATGTTATCGTGCATGTACCCACTGACTCTAAGACTCTGGGATGGAAAAAGTTGGCGATGATTAGTAGGGCACCATAGCTCATAGCTCATCTTCCATAGCTCATTTTCCAACCCACACGCGTGGAGATGTTATCGTGCATGTACCCATTGACTCTGAGACTCTGGGATGGAAAAAGTTGGCGGTGATTAGTAGGGCAATTTTGAAGGTTTCCATAGCTCATCTTCCAACCCACACGCGTGGAGGTGTTATCGTGCATGTACCCATTGACTCTGAGACTCTGGGATGGAAAAAGTTGGCGTTGAGTAGTAGGGCACCATAGCTCATAGCTCATCTTCCATAGCTCATCTTCCAACCCACACGCGTGGAGATGTTATCGTGCATGTACCCATTGACTCTAAGACTCTGGGATGGAAAAAGTTGGCGGTGATTAGTAGGGCACCATAGCTCATAGCTCATCTTCCATAGCTCATCTTCCAACCCACACGCGTGGAGATGTTATCGTGCATGTACCCATTGACTCTGAGACTGTGGGATGGAAAAAGTTGGCGGTGATTAGTAGGGCAATTTTGAAGGTTTCCATAGCTCATTTTCCAACCCACACGCGTGGAGATGTTATCGTGCATGTACCCATTGACTCTGAGACTCTGGGATGGAAAAAGTTGGCGGTGGTCAGTAGGGCAATTTTGAACGCTTCCATAGCTCATCTTCCAATCCACACGGGCGGTGATGTTATCGTGCATGTAGCCACTGACTCTGAGACTCTGGGATGGAAAAAGTTGGCGGTGATTAGTAGGGCAATTTTGAAGGTTTCCATAGCTCATCTTCCAACCCACACGCGTGGAGATGTTATCGTGCATGTACCCATTGACTCTAAGACTCTGGGATGGCAAAAGTTGGCGGTGATTAGTAGGGCACCATAGCTCATAGCTCATCTTCCATAGCTCATCTTCCAACCCACACGTGTGGAGATGTTATCGTGCATGTACCCACTGACTCTGAGACTCTGGGATGGAAAAAGTTGGCGGTGATTAGTAGGGCAATTTTGAAGGTTTCCATAGCTCATCTTCCAACCCACACGCGTGGAGATGTTATCGTGCATGTACCCATTGACTCTAAGACTCTGGGATGGAAAAAGTTGGCGGTGATTAGTAGGGCACCATAGCTCATAGCTCATCTTCCATAGCTCATCTTCCAACCCACTCGCGTGGAGATGTTATCGTGCATGTACCCATTGACTCTGAGACTCTGGGATGGCAAAAGTTGGCGGTGATTAGTAGGGCACCATAGCTCATAGCTCATCTTCCATAGCTCATCTTCCAACCCACACGTGTGGAGATGTTATCGTGCATGTACCCACTGACTCTAAGACTCTGGGATGGAAAAAGTTGGCGGTGATTAGTAGGGCACCATAGCTCATAGCTCATCTTCCATAGCTCATCTTCCAACCCACACGCGTGGAGATGTTATCGTGCATGTAGCCACTGACTCTGAGACTCTGGGATGGAAAAAGTTGGCGGTGATTAGTAGGGCAATTTTGAAGGTTTACATAGCTCATCTTCCAACCCACACGCGTGGAGATGTTATCGTGCATGTACCCATTGACTCTGAGACTCTGGGATGGAAAAAGTTGGCGGTGATTAGTAGGGCAATTTTGAAGGTTTCCATAGCTCATCTTCCAACCCACACGCGTGGAGATGTTATCGTGCATGTACCCATTGACTCTGAGACTCTGGGATGGAAAAAGTTGGCGGTGATTAGTAGGGCACCATAGCTCATAGCTCATCTTCCATAGCTCATCTTCCATAGCTCATCTTCCAACCCACACGGGTGGTGATGTTATCGTGCATGTACCCATTGACTCTGAGACTCTGGGATGGCAAAAGTTGGCGGTGATTAGTAGGGCACCATAGCTCATAGCTCATCTTCCATAGCTCATCTTCCAAGCCACACGCGTGGAGATGTTATCGTGCATGTACCCACTGACTCTAAGACTCTGGGATGGAAAAAGTTGGCGGTGATTAGTAGGGCACCATAGCTCATAGCTCATCTTCCATAGCTCATTTTCCAACCCACACGCGTGGAGATGTTATCGTGCATGTACCCATTGACTCTGAGACTCTGGGATGGAAAAAGTTGGCGGTGATTAGTAGGGCAATTTTGAAGGTTTCCATAGCTCATCTTCCAACCCACACGCGTGGAGATGTTATCGTGCATGTACCCATTGACTCTAAGACTCTGGGATGGAAAAAGTTGGCGGTGATTAGTAGGGCACCATAGCTCATAGCTCATCTTCCATAGCTCATCTTCCAACCCACACGCGTGGAGATGTTATCGTGCATGTACCCATTGACTCTGAGACTCTGGGATGGAAAAAGTTGGCGGTGATTAGTAGGGCAATTTTGAAGGTTTCCATAGCTCATCTTCCAACCCACACGCGTGGAGATGTTATCGTGCATGTACCCATTGACTCTGAGACTCTGGGATGGAAAAAGTTGGCGTTGAGTAGTAGGGCACCATAGCTCATAGCTCATCTTCCATAGCTCATCTTCCAACCCACACGCGTGGAGATGTTATCGTGCATGTACCCATTGACTCTAAGACTCTGGGATGGAAAAAGTTGGCGGTGATTAGTAGGGCACCATAGCTCATAGCTCATCTTCCATAGCTCATCTTCCAACCCACACGGGTGGTGATGTTATCGTGCATGTACCCATTGACTCTGAGACTCTGGGATGGCAAAAGTTGGCGGTGATTAGTAGGGCACCATAGCTCATAGCTCATCTTCCATAGCTCATTTTCCAACCCACACGCGTGGAGATGTTTTCGTGCATGCACCCATTGACTCTGAGACTCTGGGATGGAAAAAGTTGGCGGTGATTAGTAGGGCAATTTTTAAGGTTTCCATAGCTCATCTTCCAACCCACACGCGTGGAGATGTTATCGTGCATGTACCCATTGACTCTGAGACTCTGGGATGGCAAAAGTTGGCGGTGATTAGTAGGGCACCATAGCTCATAGCTCATCTTCCATAGCTCATCTTCCATAGCTCATCTTCCAACCCACACGTGTGGAGATGTTATCGTGCATGTACCCACTGACTCTAAGACTCTGGGATGGAAAAAGTTGGCGGTGATTAGTAGGGCACCATAGCTCATAGCTCATCTTCCATAGCTCATCTTCCAACCCACACGCGTGGAGATGTTATCGTGCATGTAGCCACTGACTCTGAGACTCTGGGATGGAAAAAGTTGGCGGTGATTAGTAGGGCAATTTTGAAGGTTTACATAGCTCATCTTCCAACCCACACGCGTGGAGATGTTATCGTGCATGTACCCATTGACTCTGAGACTCTGGGATGGAAAAAGTTGGCGGTGATTAGTAGGGCAATTTTGAAGGTTTCCATAGCTCATCTTCCAACCCACACGCGTGGAGATGTTATCGTGCATGTACCCATTGACTCTAAGACTCTGGGATGGAAAAAGTTGGCGGTGATTAGTAGGGCACCATAGCTCATAGCTCATCTTCCATAGCTCATCTTCCATAGCTCATCTTCCAACCCACACGGGTGGTGATGTTATCGTGCATGTACCCATTGACTCTGAGACTCTGGGATGGCAAAAGTTGGCGGTGATTAGTAGGGCACCATAGCTCATAGCTCATCTTCCATAGCTCATCTTCCAAGCCACACGCGTGGAGATGTTATCGTGCATGTACCCACTGACTCTAAGACTCTGGGATGGAAAAAGTTGGCGGTGATTAGTAGGGCACCATAGCTCATAGCTCATCTTCCATAGCTCATTTTCCAACCCACACGCGTGGAGATGTTATCGTGCATGTACCCATTGACTCTGAGACTCTGGGATGGAAAAAGTTGGCGGTGATTAGTAGGGCAATTTTGAAGGTTTCCATAGCTCATCTTCCAACCCACACGCGTGGAGATGTTATCGTGCATGTACCCATTGACTCTAAGACTCTGGGATGGAAAAAGTTGGCGGTGATTAGTAGGGCACCATAGCTCATAGCTCATCTTCCATAGCTCATCTTCCAACCCACACGCGTGGAGATGTTATCGTGCATGTACCCATTGACTCTGAGACTCTGGGATGGAAAAAGTTGGCGGTGATTAGTAGGGCAATTTTGAAGGTTTCCATAGCTCATCTTCCAACCCACACGCGTGGAGATGTTATCGTGCATGTACCCATTGACTCTGAGACTCTGGGATGGAAAAAGTTGGCGTTGAGTAGTAGGGCACCATAGCTCATAGCTCATCTTCCATAGCTCATCTTCCAACCCACACGCGTGGAGATGTTATCGTGCATGTACCCATTGACTCTAAGACTCTGGGATGGAAAAAGTTGGCGGTGATTAGTAGGGCACCATAGCTCATAGCTCATCTTCCATAGCTCATCTTCCAACCCACACGGGTGGTGATGTTATCGTGCATGTACCCATTGACTCTGAGACTCTGGGATGGCAAAAGTTGGCGGTGATTAGTAGGGCACCATAGCTCATAGCTCATCTTCCATAGCTCATTTTCCAACCCACACGCGTGGAGATGTTTTCGTGCATGCACCCATTGACTCTGAGACTCTGGGATGGAAAAAGTTGGCGGTGATTAGTAGGGCAATTTTTAAGGTTTCCATAGCTCATCTTCCAACCCACACGCGTGGAGATGTTATCGTGCATGTACCCATTGACTCTGAGACTCTGGGATGGAAAAAGTTGGCGGTGATTAGTAGGGCACCATAGCTCATAGCTCATCTTCCATAGCTCATCTTCCAACCCACACGCGTGGAGATGTTATCGTGCATGTACCCATTGACTCTAAGACTCTGGGATGGAAAAAGTTGGCGGTGATTAGTAGGGCACCATAGCTCATAGCTCATCTTCCATAGCTCATCTTCCAACCCACACGCGTGGAGATGTTATCGTGCATGTACCCATTGACTCTGAGACTCTGGGATGGAAAAAGTTGGCGGTGATTAGTAGGGCAATTTTGAAGGTTTCCATAGCTCATCTTCCAACCCACACGCGTGGAGATGTTATCGTGCATGTACCCATTGACTCTGAGACTCTGGGATGGAAAAAGTTGGCGTTGAGTAGTAGGGCACCATAGCTCATAGCTCATCTTCCATAGCTCATCTTCCAACCCACACGCGTGGAGATGTTATCGTGCATGTACCCATTGACTCTAAGACTCTGGGATGGAAAAAGTTGGCGGTGATTAGTAGGGCACCATAGCTCATAGCTCATCTTCCATAGCTCATCTTCCATAGCTCATCTTCCAACCCACACGGGTGGTGATGTTATCGTGCATGTACCCATTGACTCTGAGACTCTGGGATGGCAAAAGTTGGCGGTGATTAGTAGGGCACCATAGCTCATAGCTCATCTTCCATAGCTCATCTTCCAACCCACACGCGTGGAGATGTTATCGTGCATGTACCCACTGACTCTAAGACTCTGGGATGGAAAAAGTTGGCGATGATTAGTAGGGCACCATAGCTCATAGCTCATCTTCCATAGCTCATTTTCCAACCCACACGCGTGGAGATGTTATCGTGCATGTACCCATTGACTCTGAGACTCTGGGATGGAAAAAGTTGGCGGTGATTAGTAGGGCAATTTTGAAGGTTTCCATAGCTCATCTTCCAACCCACACGCGTGGAGATGTTATCGTGCATGTACCCATTGACTCTGAGACTCTGGGATGGAAAAAGTTGGCGTTGAGTAGTAGGGCACCATAGCTCATAGCTCATCTTCCATAGCTCATCTTCCAACCCACACGCGTGGAGATGTTATCGTGCATGTACCCATTGACTCTAAGACTCTGGGATGGAAAAAGTTGGCGGTGATTAGTAGGGCACCATAGCTCATAGCTCATCTTCCATAGCTCATCTTCCAACCCACACGCGTGGAGATGTTATCGTGCATGTACCCATTGACTCTGAGACTCTGGGATGGAAAAAGTTGGCGGTGATTAGTAGGGCAATTTTGAAGGTTTCCATAGCTCATTTTCCAACCCACACGCGTGGAGATGTTATCGTGCATGTACCCATTGACTCTGAGACTCTGGGATGGAAAAAGTTGGCGGTGGTCAGTAGGGCAATTTTGAACGCTTCCATAGCTCATCTTCCAATCCACACGGGCGGTGATGTTATCGTGCATGTAGCCACTGACTCTGAGACTCTGGGATGGAAAAAGTTGGCGGTGATTAGTAGGGCAATTTTTAAGGTTTCCATAGCTCATCTTCCAACCCACACGCGTGGAGATGTTATCGTGCATGTACCCATTGACTCTATGACTCTGGGATGGCAAAAGTTGGCGGTGATTAGTAGGGCACCATAGCTCATAGCTCATCTTCCATAGCTCATCTTCCAACCCACACGTGTGGAGATGTTATCGTGCATGTACCCACTGACTCTGAGACTCTGGGATGGAAAAAGTTGGCGGTGATTAGTAGGGCAATTTTGAAGGTTTCCATAGCTCATCTTCCAACCCACACGCGTGGAGATGTTATCGTGCATGTACCCATTGACTCTAAGACTCTGGGATGGAAAAAGTTGGCGGTGATTAGTAGGGCACCATAGCTCATAGCTCATCTTCCATAGCTCATCTTCCATAGCTCATCTTCCAACCCACTCGCGTGGAGATGTTATCGTGCATGTACCCATTGACTCTGAGACTCTGGGATGGCAAAAGTTGGCGGTGATTAGTAGGGCACCATAGCTCATAGCTCATCTTCCATAGCTCATCTTCCAACCCACACGTGTGGAGATGTTATCGTGCATGTACCCATTGACTCTAAGACTCTGGGATGGAAAAAGTTGGCGGTGATTAGTAGGGCACCATAGCTCATAGCTCATCTTCCATAGCTCATCTTCCAACCCACACGCGTGGAGATGTTATCGTGCATGTACCCACTGACTCTAAGACTCTGGGATGGAAAAAGTTGGCGGTGATTAGTAGGGCACCATAGCTCATAGCTCATCTTCCATAGCTCATCTTCCAACCCACACGCGTGGAGATGTTATCGTGCATGTAGCCATTGACTCTGAGACTCTGGGATGGAAAAAGTTGGCGGTGATTAGTAGGGCAATTTTGAAGGTTTCCATAGCTCATCTTCCAACCCACACGCGTGGAGATGTTATCGTGCATGTACCCATTGACTCTAAGACTCTGGGATGGAAAAAGTTGGCGGTGATTAGTAGGGCACCATAGCTCATAGCTCATCTTCCATAGCTCATCTTCCATAGCTCATCTTCCATAGCTCATCTTCCAACCCACACGGGTGGTGATGTTATCGTGCATGTACCCATTGACTCTGAGACTCTGGGATGGAAAAAGTTGGCGGTGGTCAGCAGGGCAATTTTTAAGGTTTCCATAGCTCATCTTCCAACCCACACGGGTGGTGATGTTATCGTGCATGTACCCATTGACTCTGAGACTCTGGGATGGCAAAAGTTGGCGGTGATTAGTAGGGCACCATAGCTCATAGCTCATCTTCCATAGCTCATCTTCCAACCCACACGCGTGGAGATGTTATCGTGCATGTACCCACTGACTCTAAGACTCTGGGACGGAAAAAGGTGGCGGTGATTAGTAGGGCACCATAGCTCATAGCTCATCTTCCATAGCTCATTTTCCAACCCACACGCGTGGAGATGTTATCGTGCATGTACCCATTGACTCTGAGACACTGGGATGGAAAAAGTTGGCGGTGATTAGTAGGGCAATTTTGAAGGTTTCCATAGCTCATCTTCCAACCCACACGCGTGGAGATGTTATCGTGCATGTACCCATTGACTCTAAGACTCTGGGATGGAAAAAGTTGGCGGTGATTAGTAGGGCACCATAGCTCATAGCTCATCTTCCATAGCTCATCTTCCAACCCACACGCGTGGAGATGTTATCGTGCATGTACCCATTGACTCTAAGACTCTGGGATGGAAAAAGTTGGCGGTGATTAGTAGGGCAATTTTGAAGGTTTCCATAGCTCATCTTCCAACCCACACGCGTGGAGATGTTATCGTGCATGTACCCATTGACTCTAAGACTCTGGGATGGAAAAAGTTGGCGGTGATTAGTAGGGCACCATAGCTCATAGCTCATCTTCCATAGCTCATCTTCCATAGCTCATCTTCCAACCCACACGGGTGGTGATGTTATCGTGCATGTACCCATTGACTCTGAGACTCTGGGATGGAAAAAGTTGGCGGTGGTCAGCAGAGCAATTTTTAAGGTTTCCATAGCTCATCTTCCAACCCACACGGGTGGTGATGTTATCGTGCATGTACCCATTGACTCTGAGACTCTGGGATGGCAAAAGTTGGCGGTGATTAGTAGGGCACCATAGCTCATAGCTCATCTTCCATAGCTCATCTTCCAACCCACACGCGTGGAGATGTTATCGTGCATGTACCCACTGACTCTAAGACTTTGGGATGGAAAAAGTTGGCGGTGATTAGTAGGGCACCATAGCTCATAGCTCATCTTCCATAGCTCATTTTCCAACCCACACGCGTGGAGATGTTATCGTGCATGTACCCATTGACTCTGAGACTCTGGGATGGAAAAAGTTGGCGGTGATTAGTAGGGCAATTTTGAAGGTTTCCATAGCTCATCTTCCAACCCACACGCGTGGACTCTAAGACTCTGGGATGGAAAAAGTTGGCGGTGATTAGTAGGGCACCATAGCTCATAGCTCATCTTCCATAGCTCATCTTCCAACCCACACGCGTGGAGATGTTATCGTGCATGTACCCACTGACTCTAAGACTCTGGGATGGAAAAAGTTGGCGGTGGTCAGCAGGGCAATTTTTAAGGTTTCCATAGCTCATCTTCCAACCCACACGGGTGGTGATGTTATCGTGCATGTACCCATTGACTCTGAGACTCTATGATGGAAAAAGTTGGCGGTGATTAGTAGGGCACCATAGCTCATAGCTCATCTTCCATAGCTCATTTTCCAACCCACACGCGTGGAGATGTTATCGTGCATGTACCCATTGACTCTAAGACTCTGGGATGGAAAAAGTTGGCGGTGATTAGTAGGGCAATTTTGAAGGTTTCCATAGCTCATCTTCCAACCCACACGCGTGGAGATGTTATCGTGCATGTACCCATTGACTCTGAGACTCTGGGATGGAAAAAGTTGGCGGTGATTAGTAGGGCAATTTTGAAGGTTTCCATAGCTCATCTTCCAACCCACACGCGTGGAGATGTTATCGTGCATGTACCCATTGACTCTAAGACTCTGGGATGGAAAAAGTTGGCGGTGATTAGTAGGGCACCATAGCTCATAGCTCATCTTCCATAGCTCATCTTCCATAGCTCATCTTCCATAGCTCATCTTCCAACCCACACGGGTGGTGATGTTATCGTGCATGTACCCATTGACTCTGAGACTCTGGGATGGCAAAAGTTGGCGGTGATTAGTAGGGCACCATAGCTCATAGCTCATCTTCCATAGCTCATCTTCCAACCCACACGCGTGGAGATGTTATCGTGCATGTACCCACTGACTCTAAGACTCTGGGATGGAAAAAGTTGGCGGTGATTAGTAGGGCACCATAGCTCATAGCTCATCTTCCATAGCTCATTTTCCAACCCACACGCGTGGAGATGTTATCGTGCATGTACCCATTGACTCTGAGACTCTGGGATGGAAAAAGTTGGCGGTGATTAGTAGGGCAATTTTGAAGGTTTCCATAGCTCATCTTCCAACCCACACGCGTGGAGATGTTATCGTGCATGTACCCATTGACTCTGAGACTCTGGGATGGAAAAAGTTGGCGTTGAGGGCACCATAGCTCATAGCTCATCTTCCATAGCTCATCTTCCAACCCACACGCGTGGAGATGTTATCGTGCATGTACCCATTGACTCTAAGACTCTGGGATGGAAAAAGTTGGCGGTGATTAGTAGGGCACCATAGCTCATAGCTCATCTTCCATAGCTCATCTTCCAACCCACACGCGTGGAGATGTTATCGTGCATGTACCCATTGACTCTGAGACTCTGGGATGGAAAAAGTTGGCGGTGATTAGTAGGGCAATTTTGAAGGTTTCCATAGCTCATTTTCCAACCCACACGCGTGGAGATGTTATCGTGCATGTACCCATTGACTCTGAGACTCTGGGATGGAAAAAGTTGGCGGTGGTCAGTAGGGCAATTTTGAACGCTTCCATAGCTCATCTTCCAATCCACACGGGCGGTGATGTTATCGTGCATGTAGCCACTGACTCTGAGACTCTGGGATGGAAAAAGTTGGCGGTGATTAGTAGGGCAATTTTGAAGGTTTCCATAGCTCATCTTCCAACCCACACGCGTGGAGATGTTATCGTGCATGTACCCATTGACTCTAAGACTCTGGGATGGAAAAAGTTGGCGGTGATTAGTAGGGCACCATAGCTCATAGCTCATCTTCCATAGCTCATCTTCCATAGCTCATCTTCCATAGCTCATCTTCCAACCCACTCGCGTGGAGATGTTATCGTGCATGTACCCATTGACTCTGAGACTCTGGGATGGCAAAAGTTGGCGGTGATTAGTAGGGCACCATAGCTCATAGCTCATCTTCCATAGCTCATCTTCCAACCCACACGTGTGGAGATGTTATCGTGCATGTACCCATTGACTCTAAGACTCTGGGATGGAAAAAGTTGGCGGTGATTAGTAGGGCACCATAGCTCATAGCTCATCTTCCATAGCTCATCTTCCAACCCACACGCGTGGAGATGTTATCGTGCATGTACCCACTGACTCTAAGACTCTAGGATGGAAAAAGTTGGCGGTGATTAGTAGGGCACCATAGCTGATAGCTCATCTTCCATAGCTCATCTTCCAACCCACACGCGTGGAGATGTTATCGTGCATGTAGCCACTGACTCTGAGACTCTGGGATGGAAAAAGTTGGCGGTGATTAGTAGGGCAATTTTGAAGGTTTCCATAGCTCATCTTCCAACCCACACGCGTGGAGATGTTATCGTGCATGTACCCATTGACTCTGAGACTCTGGGATGGAAAAAGTTGGCGGTGATTAGTAGGGCAATTTTGAAGGTTTCCATAGCTCATCTTCCAACCCACACGCGTTTAGATGTTATCGTGCATGTACCCATTGACTCTAAGACTCTGGGATGGAAAAAGTTGGCGGTGATTAGTAGGGCACCATAGCTCATAGCTCATCTTCCATATCTCATCTTCCAACCCACACGGGTGGTGATGTTATCGTGCATGTACCCATTGACTCTGAGACTCTGGGATGGAAAAAGTTGGCGGTGGTCAGCAGGGCAATTTTTAAGGTTTCCATAGCTCATCTTCCAACCCACACGGGTGGTGATGTTATCGTGCATGTACCCATTGACTCTGAGACTCTGGGATGGCAAAAGTTGGCGGTGATTAGTAGGGCACCATAGCTCATAGCTCATCTTCCATAGCTCATCTTCCAACCCACACGCGTGGAGATGTTATCGTGCATGTACCCACTGACTCTAAGACTCTGGGATGGAAAAAGTTGGCGGTGATTAGTAGGGCACCATAGCTCATAGCTCATCTTCCATAGCTCATTTTCCAACCCACACGCGTGGAGATGTTATCGTGCATGTACCCATTGACTCTGAGACTCTGGGATGGAAAAAGTTGGCGGTGATTAGTAGGGCAATTTTGAAGGTTTCCATAGCTCATCTTCCAACCCACACGCGTGGAGATGTTATCGTGCATGTACCCATTGACTCTAAGACTCTGGGATGGAAAAAGTTGGCGGTGATTAGTAGGGCACCATAGCTCATAGCTCATCTTCCATAGCTCATCTTCCAACCCACACGCGTGGAGATGTTATCGTGCATGTACCCGATGACTCTAAGACCCTGGGATGGAAAAAGTTGGCGGTGATTAGTAGGGCAATTTTGAAGGTTTCCATAGCTCATCTTCCAACCCACACGCGTGGAGATGTTATCGTGCATGTACCCATTGACTCTAAGACTCTGGGATGGAAAAAGTTGGCGGTGATTAGTAGGGCAATTTTGAAGGTTTCCATAGCTCATCTTCCAACCCACACGCGTGGAGATGTTATCGTGCATGTACCCACTGACTCTAAGACTCTAGGATGGAAAAAGTTGGCGGTGATTAGTAGGGCACCATAGCTGATAGCTCATCTTCCATAGCTCATCTTCCAACCCACACGCGTGGAGATGTTATCGTGCATGTAGCCACTGACTCTGAGACTCTGGGATGGAAAAAGTTGGCGGTGATTAGTAGGGCAATTTTGAAGGTTTCCATAGCTCATCTTCCAACCCACACGCGTGGAGATGTTATCGTGCATGTACCCATTGACTCTGAGACTCTGGGATGGAAAAAGTTGGCGGTGATTAGTAGGGCAATTTTGAAGGTTTCCATAGCTCATCTTCCAACCCACACGCGTGGAGATGTTATCGTGCATGTACCCATTGACTCTAAGACTCTGGGATGGAAAAAGTTGGCGGTGATTAGTAGGGCAATTTTGAAGGTTTCCATAGCTCATCTTCCAACCCACACGCGTGGAGATGTTATCGTGCATGTACCCATTGACTCTAAGACTCTGGGATGGAAAAAGTTGGCGGTGATTAGTAGGGCACCATAGCTCATAGCTCATCTTCCATAGCTCATCTTCCATATCTCATCTTCCAACCCACACGGGTGGTGATGTTATCGTGCATGTACCCATTGACTCTGAGACTCTGGGGTGGAAAAAGTTGGCGGTGGTCAGCAGGGCAATTTTTAAGGTTTCCATAGCTCATCTTCCAACCCACACGGGTGGTGATGTTATCGTGCATGTACCCATTGACTCTGAGACTCTGGGATGGCAAAAGTTGGCGGTGATTAGTAGGGCACCATAGCTCATAGCTCATCTTCCAACCCACACGCGTGGAGATGTTATCGTGCATGTACCCACTGACTCTAAGACTCTGGGATGGAAAAAGTTGGCGGTGATTAGTAGGGCACCATAGCTCATAGCTCATCTTCCATAGCTCATTTTCCAACCCACACGCGTGGAGATGTTATCGTGCATGTACCCATTGACTCTGAGACTCTGGGATGGAAAAAGTTGGCGGTGATTAGTAGGGCAATTTTGAAGGTTTCCATAGCTCATCTTCCAACCCACACGCGTGGAGATGTTATCGTGCATGTACCCATTGACTCTAAGACTCTGGGATGGAAAAAGTTGGCGGTGATTAGTAGGGCACCATAGCTCATAGCTCATCTTCCATAGCTCATCTTCCAACCCACACGCGTGGAGATGTTATCGTGCATGTACCCACTGACTCTAAGACCCTGGGATGGAAAAAGTTGGCGGTGATTAGTAGGGCAATTTTGAAGGTTTCCATAGCTCATCTTCCAACCCACACGCGTGGAGATGTTATCGTGCATGTACCCATTGACTCTAAGACTCTGGGATGGAAAAAGTTGGCGGTGATTAGTAGGGCAATTTTGAAGGTTTCCATAGCTCATCTTCCAACCCACACGCGTGGAGATGTTATCGTGCATGTACCCATTGACTCTAAGACTCTGGGATAGAAAAAGTTGGCGGTGATTAGTAGGGCACCATAGCTCATAGCTCATCTTCCATAGCTCATCTTCCATAGCTCATCTTCCATAGCTCATCTTCCATAGCTCATCTTCCAACCCACACGGGTGGTGATGTTATCGTGCATGTACCCATTGACTCTGAGACTCTGGGATGGAAAAAGTTGGCGGTGGTCAGCAGGGCAATTTTTAAGGTTTCCATAGCTCATCTTCCAACCCACACGGGTGGTGATGTTATCGTGCATGTACCCATTGACTCTGAGACTCTGGGATGGCAAAAGTTGGCGGTGATTAGTAGGGCACCATAGCTCATAGCTCATCTTCCATAGCTCATCTTCCAACCCACACGCGTGGAGATGTTATCGTGCATGTACCCACTGACTCTAAGACTCTGGGATGGAAAAAGTTGGCGGTGATTAGTAGGGCAATTTTGAAGGTTTCCATAGCTCATCTTCCAACCCACACGCGTGGAGATGTTATCGTGCATGTACCCATTGACTCTAAGACTCTGGGATGGAAAAAGTTGGCGGTGATTAGTAGGGCACCATAGCTCATAGCTCATCTTCCATAGCTCATCTTCCATATCTCATCTTCCAACCCACACGGGTGGTGATGTTATCGTGCATGTACCCATTGACTCTGAGACTCTGGGATGGAAAAAGTTGGCGGTGGTCAGCAGGGCAATTTTTAAGGTTTCCATAGCTCATCTTCCAACCCACACGGGTGGTGATGTTATCGTGCATGTACCCATTGACTCTGAGACTCTGGGATGGCAAAAGTTGGCGGTGATTAGTAGGGCACCATAGCTCATAGCTCATCTTCCATAGCTCATCTTCCAACCCACACGCGTGGAGATGTTATCGTGCATGTACCCACTGACTCTAAGACTCTGGGATGGAAAAAGTTGGCGGTGATTAGTAGGGCACCATAGCTCATAGCTCATCTTCCATAGCTCATCTTCCATAGCTCATCTTCCATAGCTCATCTTCCAACCCACTCGCGTGGAGATGTTATCGTGCATGTACCCATTGACTCTGAGACTCTGGGATGGCAAAAGTTGGCGGTGATTAGTAGGGCACCATAGCTCATAGCTCATCTTCCATAGCTCATCTTCCAACCCACACGTGTGGAGATGTTATCGTGCATGTACCCATTGACTCTAAGACTCTGGGATGGAAAAAGTTGGCGGTGATTAGTAGGGCACCATAGCTCATAGCTCATCTTCCATAGCTCATCTTCCAACCCACACGCGTGGAGATGTTATCGTGCATGTACCCACTGACTCTAAGACTCTAGGATGGAAAAAGTTGGCGGTGATTAGTAGGGCACCATAGCTGATAGCTCATCTTCCATAGCTCATCTTCCAACCCACACGCGTGGAGATGTTATCGTGCATGTAGCCACTGACTCTGAGACTCTGGGATGGAAAAAGTTGGCGGTGATTAGTAGGGCAATTTTGAAGGTTTCCATAGCTCATCTTCCAACCCACACGCGTGGAGATGTTATCGTGCATGTACCCATTGACTCTGAGACTCTGGGATGGAAAAAGTTGGCGGTGATTAGTAGGGCAATTTTGAAGGTTTCCATAGCTCATCTTCCAACCCACACGCGTGGAGATGTTATCGTGCATGTACCCATTGACTCTAAGACTCTGGGATGGAAAAAGTTGGCGGTGATTAGTAGGGCAATTTTGAAGGTTTCCATAGCTCATCTTCCAACCCACACGCGTGGAGATGTTATCGTGCATGTACCCATTGACTCTAAGACTCTGGGATGGAAAAAGTTGGCGGTGATTAGTAGGGCACCATAGCTCATAGCTCATCTTCCATATCTCATCTTCCAACCCACACGGGTGGTGATGTTATCGTGCATGTACCCATTGACTCTGAGACTCTGGGATGGAAAAAGTTGGCGGTGGTCAGCAGGGCAATTTTTAAGGTTTCCATAGCTCATCTTCCAACCCACACGGGTGGTGATGTTATCGTGCATGTACCCATTGACTCTGAGACTCTGGGATGGCAAAAGTTGGCGGTGATTAGTAGGGCACCATAGCTCATAGCTCATCTTCCATAGCTCATCTTCCAACCCACACGCGTGGAGATGTTATCGTGCATGTACCCACTGACTCTAAGACTCTGGGATGGAAAAAGTTGGCGGTGATTAGTAGGGCACCATAGCTCATAGCTCATCTTCCATAGCTCATTTTCCAACCCACACGCGTGGAGATGTTATCGTGCATGTACCCATTGACTCTGAGACTCTGGGATGGAAAAAGTTGGCGGTGATTAGTAGGGCAATTTTGAAGGTTTCCATAGCTCATCTTCCAACCCACACGCGTGGAGATGTTATCGTGCATGTACCCATTGACTCTAAGACTCTGGGATGGAAAAAGTTGGCGGTGATTAGTAGGGCACCATAGCTCATAGCTCATCTTCCATAGCTCATCTTCCAACCCACACGCGTGGAGATGTTATCGTGCATGTACCCACTGACTCTAAGACCCTGGGATGGAAAAAGTTGGCGGTGATTAGTAGGGCAATTTTGAAGGTTTCCATAGCTCATCTTCCAACCCACACGCGTGGAGATGTTATCGTGCATGTACCCATTGACTCTAAGACTCTGGGATGGAAAAAGTTGGCGGTGATTAGTAGGGCAATTTTGAAGGTTTCCATAGCTCATCTTCCAACCCACACGCGTGGAGATGTTATCGTGCATGTACCCACTGACTCTAAGACTCTAGGATGGAAAAAGTTGGCGGTGATTAGTAGGGCACCATAGCTGATAGCTCATCTTCCATAGCTCATCTTCCAACCCACACGCGTGGAGATGTTATCGTGCATGTAGCCACTGACTCTGAGACTCTGGGATGGAAAAAGTTGGCGGTGATTAGTAGGGCAATTTTGAAGGTTTCCATAGCTCATCTTCCAACCCACACGCGTGGGATGTTATCGTGCATGTACCCATTGACTCTGAGACTCTGGGATGGAAAAAGTTGGCGGTGATTAGTAGGGCAATTTTGAAGGTTTCCATAGCTCATCTTCCAACCCACACGCGTGGAGATGTTATCGTGCATGTACCCATTGACTCTAAGACTCTGGGATGGAAAAAGTTGGCGGTGATTAGTAGGGCAATTTTGAAGGTTTCCATAGCTCATCTTCCAACCCACACGCGTGGAGATGTTATCGTGCATGTACCCATTGACTCTAAGACTCTGGGATGGAAAAAGTTGGCGGTGATTAGTAGGGCACCATAGCTCATAGCTCATCTTCCATAGCTCATCTTCCATATCTCATCTTCCAACCCACACGGGTGGTGATGTTATCGTGCATGTACCCATTGACTCTGAGACTCTGGGATGGAAAAAGTTGGCGGTGGTCAGCAGGGCAATTTTTAAGGTTTCCATAGCTCATCTTCCAACCCACACGGGTGGTGATGTTATCGTGCATGTACCCATTGACTCTGAGACTCTGGGATGGCAAAAGTTGGCGGTGATTAGTAGGGCACCATAGCTCATAGCTCATCTTCCATAGCTCATCTTCCAACCCACACGCGTGGAGATGTTATCGTGCATGTACCCACTGACTCTAAGACTCTGGGATGGAAAAAGTTGGCGGTGATTAGTAGGGCACCATAGCTCATAGCTCATCTTCCATAGCTCATTTTCCAACCCACACGCGTGGAGATGTTATCGTGCATGTACCCATTGACTCTGAGACTCTGGGATGGAAAAAGTTGGCGGTGATTAGTAGGGCAATTTTGAAGGTTTCCATAGCTCATCTTCCAACCCACACGCGTGGAGATGTTATCGTGCATGTACCCATTGACTCTAAGACTCTGGGATGGAAAAAGTTGGCGGTGATTAGTAGGGCACCATAGCTCATAGCTCATCTTCCATAGCTCATCTTCCAACCCACACGCGTGGAGATGTTATCGTGCATGTACCCACTGACTCTAAGACCCTGGGATGGAAAAAGTTGGCGGTGATTAGTAGGGC
The DNA here is from genome assembly GCA_916610145.1 of Eristalis arbustorum. NCBI lineage: Eukaryota > Metazoa > Arthropoda > Insecta > Diptera > Syrphidae > Eristalis > Eristalis arbustorum. Next base: position 11,694 of record CAKAIZ010000437.1, on the reverse strand, counting down.
AATTTTGAAGGTTTCCATAGCTCATCTTCCAACCCACACGCGTGGAGATGTTATCGTGCATGTACCCATTGACTCTAAGACTCTGGGATGGAAAAAGTTGGCGGTGATTAGTAGGGCAATTTTGAAGGTTTCCATAGCTCATCTTCCAACCCACACGCGTGGAGATGTTATCGTGCATGTACCCATTGACTCTAAGACTCTGGGATAGAAAAAGTTGGCGGTGATTAGTAGGGCACCATAGCTCATAGCTCATCTTCCATAGCTCATCTTCCATAGCTCATCTTCCATAGCTCATCTTCCATAGCTCATCTTCCAACCCACACGGGTGGTGATGTTATCGTGCATGTACCCATTGACTCTGAGACTCTGGGATGGAAAAAGTTGGCGGTGGTCAGCAGGGCAATTTTTAAGGTTTCCATAGCTCATCTTCCAACCCACACGGGTGGTGATGTTATCGTGCATGTACCCATTGACTCTGAGACTCTGGGATGGCAAAAGTTGGCGGTGATTAGTAGGGCACCATAGCTCATAGCTCATCTTCCATAGCTCATCTTCCAACCCACACGCGTGGAGATATTATCGTGCATGTACCCACTGACTCTAAGACTCTGGGATGGAAAAAGTTGGCGGTGATTAGTAGGGCACCATAGCTCATAGCTCATCTTCCATAGCTCATTTTCCAACCCACACGCGTGGAGATGTTATCGTGCATGTACCCATTGACTCTGAGACTCTGGGATGGAAAAAGTTGGCGGTGATTAGTAGGGCAATTTTGAAGGTTTCCATAGCTCATCTTCCAACCCACACGCGTGGAGATGTTATCGTGCATGTACCCATTGACTCTAAGACTCTGGGATGGAAAAAGTTGGCGGTGATTAGTAGGGCACCATAGCTCATAGCTCATCTTCCATAGCTCATCTTCCAACCCACACGCGTGGAGATGTTATCGTGCATGTACCCACTGACTCTAAGACTCTGGGATGGAAAAAGTTGGCGGTGATTAGTAGGGCAATTTTGAAGGTTTCCATAGCTCATCTTCCAACCCACACGGGTGGAGATGTTATCGTGCATGTACCCACTGACTCTAAGACTCTGGGATGGAAAAAGTTGGCGGTGGTCAGCAGGGCAATTTTTAAGGTTTCCATAGCTCATCTTCCAACCCACACGGGTGGTGATGTTATCGTGCATGTACCCATTGACTCTGAGACTCTGGGATGGAAAAAGTTGGCGGTGATTAGTAGGGCACCATAGCTCATAGCTCATCTTCCATAGCTCATTTTCCAACCCACACGCGTGGAGATGTTATCGTGCATGTACCCATTGACTCTAAGACTCTGGGATGGAAAAAGTTGGCGGTGATTAGTAGGGCAATTTTGAAGGTTTCCATAGCTCATCTTCCAACCCACACGCGTGGAGATGTTATCGTGCATGTACCCATTGACTCTGAGACTCTGGGATGGAAAAAGTTGGCGGTGATTAGTAGGGCACCATAGCTCATAGCTCATCTTCCATAACTCATCTTCCAACCCACACGCGTGGAGATGTTATCGTGCATGTACCCATTGACTCTGAGACTCTGGGATGGAAGATGAGCTATGAGCTATGGTGCCCTACTAATCACCGCCAACTTTTTCCATCCCAGAGTCTCAGAGTCAATGGGTACATGCACGATAACATCTCCACGCGTGTGGGTTGGAAGATGAGCTATGGAAGATGAGCTATGGAAGATGAGCTATGAGCTATGGTGCCCTACTAATCACCGCCAACTTTTTCCATCCCAGAGTCTCAGAGTCAATGGGTACATGCACGATAACATCTCCACGCGTGTGGGTTGGAAGATGAGCTATGGAAACCTTCAAAATTGCCCTACTGACCACGGCCAACTTTTTCCATCCCAGAGTCTCAGAGTCAATGGGTACATGAACGATAACATCTCCACGCGTGTGGGTTGGAAGATGAGCTATGGAAGATGAGCTATGAGCTATGGTGCCCTACTAATCACCGCCAACTTTTTCCATCCCAGAGTCTCAGAGTCAATGGGTACATGCACGATAACATCTCCACGCGTGTGGGTTGGAAGATGAGCTATGGAAGATCAGCTATGAGCTATGGTGCCCTACTAATCACCGCCAACTTTTTCCATCCCAGAGTCTCAGAGTCAATGGGTACATGCACGATAACATCTCCACGCGTGTGGGTTGGAAGATGAGCTATGGAAGATGAGCTATGGAAGATGAGCTATGAGCTATGGTGCCCTACTAATCACCGCCAACTTTTTCCATCCCAGAGTCTCAGAGTCAATGGGTACATGCACGATAACATCTCCACGCGTGTGGGTTGGAAGATGAGCTATGGAAGATGAGCTATGGAAGATGAGCTATGAGCTATGGTGCCCTACTAATCACCGCCAACTTTTTCCATCCCAGAGTCTTAGAGTCAATGGGTACATGCACGATAATATCTCCACGCGTGTGGGTTGGAAGATGAGCTATGAGCTATGGTGCCCTACTAATCACCGCCAACTTTTTCCATCCCAGAGTCTTAGAGTCAATGGGTACATGCACGATAATATCTCCACGCGTGTGGGTTGGAAGATGAGCTATGGAAGCGTTCAAAATTGCCCTACTGACCACCGCCAACTTTTTCCATCCCAGAGTCTCAGAGTCAATGGGTACATGCACGATAACATCTCCACGCGTGTGGGTTGGAAGATGAGCTATGGAAGATGAGCTATGAGCTATGGTGCCCTACTAATCACCGCCAACTTTTTCCATCCCAGAGTCTTAGAGTCAGTGGGTACATGCACGATAACATCTCCACGCGTGTGGGTTGGAAGATGAGCTATGGAAGATGAGCTATGAGCTATGGTGCCCTACTAATCACCGCCAACTTTTTCCATCCGAGAGTCTTAGAGTCAGTGGGTACATGCACGATAACATCTCCACGCGTGTGGGTTGGAAGATGAGCTATGGAAACCTTCAAAATTGCCCTACTAATCACCGCCAACTTTTTCCATCCCAGAGTCTCAGAGTCAATGGGTACATGCACGATAACATCACCACCCGTGTGGGTTGGAAGATGAGCTATGGAAGATGAGCTATGGAAGATGAGCTATGAGCTATGGTGCCCTACTAATCACCGCCAACTTTTTCCATCCCAGAGTCTTAGAGTCAATGGGTACATGCACGATAACATCTCCACGCGTGTGGGTTGGAAGATGAGCTATGGAAACCTTCAAAATTGCCCTACTAATCACCGCCAACTTTTTCCATCCCAGAGTCTCAGAGTCAATGGGTACATGCACGATAACATCTCCACGCGTGTGGGTTGGATGATGAGCTATGGAAGATGAGCTATGAGCTATGGTGCCCTACTAATCACCGCCAACTTTTTCCATCCCAGAGTCTTAGAGTCAATGGGTACATGCACAATAATATCTCCACGCGTGTGGGTTGGAAGATGAGCTATGGAAACCTTCAAAATTGCCCTACTAATCACCGCCAACTTTTTCCATCCCAGAGTCTTAGAGTCAATGGGTACATGCACGATAATATCTCCACGCGTGTGGGTTGGAAGATGAGCTATGGAAGATGAGCTATGAGCTATGGTGCCCTACTAATCACCGCCAACTTTTTCCATCCGAGAGTCTTAGAGTCAGTGGGTACATGCACGATAACATCTCCACGCGTGTGGGTTGGAAGATGAGCTATGGAAACCTTCAAAATTGCCCTACTAATCACCGCCAACTTTTTCCATCCCAGAGTCTTAGAGTCAGTGGGTACATGCACGATAACATCTCCACGCGTGTGGGTTGGAAGATGAGCTATGGAAGATGAGCTATGAGCTATGGTGCCCTACTAATCACCGCCAACTTTTTGCATCCCAGAGTCTTAGAGTCAATGGGTACATGCACGATAATATCTCCACGCGTGTGGGTTGGAAGATGAGCTATGGAAGATGAGCTATGAGCTATGGTGCCCTACTAATCACCGCCAACTTTTTCCATCCCAGAGTCTTAGAGTCAATGGGTACATGCACGATAATATCTCCACGCGTGTGGGTTGGAAGATGAGCTATGGAAGCGTTGAAAATTGCCCTACTGACCACCGCCAACTTTTTCCATCCCAGAGTCTCAGAGTCAATGGGTACATGCACGATAACATCTCCACGCGTGTGGGTTGGAAGATGAGCTATGGAAGATGAGCTATGAGCTATGGTGCCCTACTAATCACCGCCAACTTTTTCCATCCCAGAGTCTTAGAGTCAGTGGGTACATGCACGATAACATCTCCACGCGTGTGGGTTGGAAGATGAGCTATGTAAACCTTCAAAATTGCCCTACTGACCACGGCCAACTTTTTCCATCCCAGAGTCTCAGAGTCAATGGGTACATGCACGATAAAATCTCCACGCGTGTGGGTTGGAAGATGAGCTATGAGCTATGGTGCCCTACTAATCACCGCCAACTTTTTCCATCCCAGAGTCTTAGAGTCAATGGGTACATGCACAATAATATCTCCACGCGTGTGGGTTGGAAGATGAGCTATGGAAACCTTCAAAATTGCCCTACTAATCACCGCCAACTTTTTCCATCCCAGAGTCTTAGAGTCAATGGGTACATGCACGATAATATCTCCACGCGTGTGGGTTGGAAGATGAGCTATGGAAGATGAGCTATGAGCTATGGTGCCCTACTAATCACCGCCAACTTTTTCCATCCGAGAGTCTTAGAGTCAGTGGGTACATGCACGATAACATCTCCACGCGTGTGGGTTGGAAGATGAGCTATGGAAACCTTCAAAATTGCCCTACTAATCACCGCCAACTTTTTCCATCCCAGAGTCTTAGAGTCAGTGGGTACATGCACGATAACATCTCCACGCGTGTGGGTTGGAAGATGAGCTATGGAAGATGAGCTATGGAAGATGAGCTATGGAAGATGAGCTATGAGCTATGGTGCCCTACTAATCACCGCCAACTTTTTCCATCCCAGAGTCTTAGAGTCAATGGGTACATGCACGATAATATCTCCACGCGTGTGGGTTGGAAGATGAGCTATGGAAGATGAGCTATGAGCTATGGTGCCCTACTAATCACCGCCAACTTTTTCCATCCCAGAGTCTTAGAGTCAATGGGTACATGCACGATAATATCTCCACGCGTGTGGGTTGGAAGATGAGCTATGGAAGATGAGCTATGAGCTATGGTGCCCTACTAATCACCGCCAACTTTTTCCATCCCAGAGTCTCAGAGTCAATGGGTAGATGCACGATAATATCTCCACGCGTATGGGTTGGAAGATGAGCTATGGAAACCTTCAAAATTGCCCTACTAATCACCGCCAACTTTTTCCATCCCAGAGTCTTAGAGTCAATGGGTACATGCACGATAATATCTCCACGCGTGTGGGTTGGAAGATGAGCTATGGAAGATGAGCTATGAGCTATGGTGCCCTACTAATCACCGCCAACTTTTTCCATCCCAGAGTCTCAGAGTCAATGGGTACATGCACGATAATATCTCCACGCGTGTGGGTTGGAAGATGAGCTATGGAAACCTTCAAAATTGCCCTACTAATCACCGCCAACTTTTTCCATCCCAGAGTCTTAGAGTCAATGGGTACATGCACGATAATATCTCCATGCGTGTGGGTTGGAAGATGAGCTATGGAAGATGAGCTATGAGCTATGGTGCCCTACTAATCACCGCCAACTTTTTTCCATCCCAGAGTCTTAGAGTCAATGGGTACATGCACGATAATATCTCCACGCGTGTGGGGTTGGAAGATGAGCTATGGAAGCGTTTCAAAATTGCCCTACTGACCACCGCCAACTTTTTCCCATCCCAGAGTCTCAGAGTCAATGGGTACATGCACGATAACATCTCCACGCGTGTGGGTTGGAAGATGAGCTATGGAAGATGAGCTATGAGCTATGGTGCCCTACTAATCACCGCCAACTTTTTCCATCCCAGAGTCTTAGAGTCAGTGGGTACATGCACGATAACATCTCCACGCGTGTGGGTTGGAAGATGAGCTATGGAAGATGAGCTATGAGCTATGGTGCCCTACTAATCAACGCCAACTTTTTCCATCCCAGAGTCCTTAGAGTCAATGGGTACATGCACGATAATATCTCCACGCGTGTGAGGTTGGAAGATGAGCTATGGAAGATGAGCTATGAGCTATGGTGCCCTACTAATCACCGCCAACTTTTTCCATCCCAGAGTCTCAGAGTCAATGGGTACTATGCACGATAACATCTCCACGCGTGTGGGTTGGAAGATGAGCTATGGAAGATGAGCTATGAGCTATGGTGCCCTACTAATCACCGCCAACTTTTTCCATCCCAGAGTCTCAGAGTCAATGGGTACATGCACGATAATATCTCCACGCGTGTGGGTTGGAAGATGAGCTATGGAAACCTTCAAAATTGCCCTACTAATCACACCGCCAACTTTTTCCATCCCAGAGTCTCAGAGTCAATGGGTACATGCACGATAACATCTCCACGCGTGTGGGTTGGAAGATGAGTTATGGGAGATGAGCTATGAGCTATGGTGCCCTACTAATCACCGCCAACTTTTTCCATCCCAGAGTCTCAGAGTCAATGGGTACATGCACGATAACATCTCCACGCGTGTGGGTTGGAAGATGAGCTATGGAAACCTTCAAAAATTGCCCTACTAATCACCGCCAACTTTTTCCATCCCAGAGTCTTAGAGTCAATGGGTACATGCACGATAACATCTCCACGCGTGTGGGTTGGAAGATGAGCTATGGAAGATGAGCTATGAGCTATGGTGCCCCTACTAATCACCGCCAACTTTTTCCATCCCAGAGTCTTAGAGTCAGTGGGTACATGCACGATAACATCTCCACGCGTGTGGGTTGGAAGATGAGCTATGGAAGATGAGCTATGAGCTATGGTGCCCTACTAATCAACGCCAACTTTTTCCATCCCAGAGTCTTAGAGTCAATGGGTACATGCACGATAATATCTCCACGCGTGTGGGTTGGAAGATGAGCTATGGAAGATGAGCTATGAGCTATGGTGCCCTACTAATCACCGCCAACTTTTTCCATCCCAGAGTCTCAGAGTCAATGGGTACATGCACGATAACATCTCCACGCGTGTGGGTTGGAAGATGAGCTATGGAAGATGAGCTATGAGCTATGGTGCCCTACTAATCACCGCCAACTTTTTCCATCCCAGAGTCTCAGAGTCAATGGGTACATGCACGATAATATCTCCACGCGTGTGGGTTGGAAGATGAGCTATGGAAACCTTCAAAATTGCCCTACTAATCACCGCCAACTTTTTCCATCCCAGAGTCTTAGAGTCAATGGGTACATGCACGATAATATCTCCACGCGTGTGGGTTGGAAGATGAGCTATGGAAGATGAGCTATGAGCTATGGTGCCCTACTAATCACCGCCAACTTTTTCCATCCGAGAGTCTTAGAGTCAGTGGGTACATGCACGATAACATCTCCACGCGTGTGGGTTGGAAGATGAGCTATGGAAACCTTCAAAATTGCCCTACTAATCACCGCCAACTTTTTCCATCCCAGAGTCTTAGAGTCAGTGGGTACATGCACGATAACATCTCCACGCGTGTGGGTTGGAAGATGAGCTATGGAAGATGAGCTATGGAAGATGAGCTATGGAAGATGAGCTATGAGCTATGGTGCCCTACTAATCACCGCCAACTTTTTCCATCCCAGAGTCTTAGAGTCAATGGGTACATGCACGATAATATCTCCACGCGTGTGGGTTGGAAGATGAGCTATGGAAGATGAGCTATGAGCTATGGTGCCCTACTAATCACCGCCAACTTTTTCCATCCCAGAGTCTTAGAGTCAATGGGTACATGCACGATAATATCTCCACGCGTGTGGGTTGGAAGATGAGCTATGGAAGATGAGCTATGAGCTATGGTGCCCTACTAATCACCGCCAACTTTTTCCATCCCAGAGTCTCAGAGTCAATGGGTAGATGCACGATAATATCTCCACGCGTATGGGTTGGAAGATGAGCTATGGAAACCTTCAAAATTGCCCTACTAATCACCGCCAACTTTTTCCATCCCAGAGTCTTAGAGTCAATGGGTACATGCACGATAATATCTCCACGCGTGTGGGTTGGAAGATGAGCTATGGAAGATATGGTGCCCTACTAATCACCGCCAACTTTTTCCATCCCAGAGTCTCAGAGTCAATGGGTACATGCACGATAATATCTCCACGCGTGTGGGTTGGAAGATGAGCTATGGAAACCTTCAAATTGCCCTACTAATCACCGCCAACTTTTTCCATCCCAGAGTCTTAGAGTCAATGGGTACATGCACGATAATATCTCCATGCGTGTGGGTTGGAAGATGAGCTATGGAAGATGAGCTATGAGCTATGGTGCCCTACTAATCACCGCCAACTTTTTCCATCCCAGAGTCTTAGAGTCAATGGGTACATGCACGATAATATCTCCACGCGTGTGGGTTGGAAGATGAGCTATGGAAGCGTTCAAAATTGCCCTACTGACCACCGCCAACTTTTTCCATCCCAGAGTCTCAGAGTCAATGGGTACATGCACGATAACATCTCCACGCGTGTGGGTTGGAAGATGAGCTATGGAAGATGAGCTATGAGCTATGGTGCCCTACTAATCACCGCCAACTTTTTCCATCCCAGAGTCTTAGAGTCAGTGGGTACATGCACGATAACATCTCCACGCGTGTGGGTTGGAAGATGAGCTATGGAAGATGAGCTATGAGCTATGGTGCCCTACTAATCAACGCCAACTTTTTCCATCCCAGAGTCTTAGAGTCAATGGGTACATGCACGATAATATCTCCACGCGTGTGGGTTGGAAGATGAGCTATGGAAGATGAGCTATGAGCTATGGTGCCCTACTAATCACCGCCAACTTTTTCCATCCCAGAGTCTCAGAGTCAATGGGTACATGCACGATAACATCTCCACGCGTGTGGGTTGGAAGATGAGCTATGGAAGATGAGCTATGAGCTATGGTGCCCTACTAATCACCGCCAACTTTTTCCATCCCAGAGTCTCAGAGTCAATGGGTACATGCACGATAACATCTCCACGCGTGTGGGTTGGAAGATGAGTTATGGGAGATGAGCTATGAGCTATGGTGCCCTACTAATCACCGCCAACTTTTTCCATCCCAGAGTCTCAGAGTCAATGGGTACATGCACGATAACATCTCCACGCGTGTGGGTTGGAAGATGAGCTATGGAAACCTTCAAAATTGCCCTACTAATCACCGCCAACTTTTTCCATCCCAGAGTCTTAGAGTCAATGGGTACATGCACGATAACATCTCCACGCGTGTGGGTTGGAAGATGAGCTATGGAAACCTTCAAAATTGCCCTACTAATCACCGCCAACTTTTTCCATCCAGAGTCTCAGAGTCAATGGGTACATGCACGAAAACATCTCCACGCGTGTGGGTTGGAAAATGAGCTATGGAAGATGAGCTATGAGCTATGGTGCCCTACTAATCACCGCCAACTTTTTCCATCCCAGAGTCTCAGAGTCAATGGGTACATGCACGATAACATCACCGCCCGTGTGGATTGGAAGATGAGCTATGGAAGCGTTCAAAATTGCCCTACTGACCACCGCCAACTTTTTCCATCCCAGAGTCTTAGAGTCAATAGGTACATGCACGATAACATCTCCACGCGTGTGGGTTGGAAGATGAGCTATGGAAGATCAGCTATGAGCTATGGTGCCCTACTAATCACCGCCAACTTTTTCCATCCCAGAGTCTCAGAGTCAATGGGTACATGCACGATAACATCTCCACGCGTGTGGGTTGGAAGATGAGCTATGGAAGATGAGCTATGGAAGATGACTACTAATCACCGCCAACTTTTTCCATCCCAGAGTCTCAGAGTCAATGGGTACATGCACGATAACATCACCGCCCGTGTGGATTGGAAGATGAGCTATGGAAGCGTTCAAAATTGCCCTACTGACCACCGCCAACTTTTTCCATCCCAGAGTCTCAGAGTCAATGGGTACATGCACGATAACATCTCCACGCGTGTGGGTTGGAAGATGAGCTATGGAAGATCAGCTATGAGCTATGGTGCCCTACTAATCACCGCCAACTTTTTCCATCCCAGAGTCTCAGAGTCAATGGGTACATGCACGATAACATCTCCACGCGTGTGGGTGGAAGATGAGCTATGGAAGATGAGCTATGAGCTATGGTGCCCTACTAATCACCGCCAACTTTTTCCATCCCAGAGTCTTAGAGTCAATGGGTACATGCACGATAACATCTCCACACGTGTGGGTTGGAAGATGAGCTATGGAAGATGAGCTATGAGCTATGGTGCCCTACTAATCACCGCCAACTTTTTCCATCCCAGAGTCTCAGAGTCAATGGGTACATGCACGATAACATCACCACCCGTGTGGGTTGGAAGATGAGCTATGGAAGATGAGCTATGGAAGATGAGCTATGAGCTATGGTGCCCTACTAATCACCGCCAACTTTTTCCATCCCAGAGTCTTAGAGTCAATGGGTACATGCACGATAATATCTCCACGCGTGTGGGTTGGAAGATGAGCTATGGAAGATGAGCTATGAGCTATGGTGCCCTACTAATCACCGCCAACTTTTTCCATCCCAGAGTCTTAGAGTCAATGGGTACATGCACGATAATATCTCCACGCGTGTGGGTTGGAAGATGAGCTATGGAAGCGTTCAAAATTGCCCTACTGACCACCGCCAACTTTTTCCATCCCAGAGTCTCAGAGTCAATGGGTACATGCACGATAACATCTCCACGCGTGTGGGTTGGAAGATGAGCTATGGAAGATGAGCTATGAGCTATGGTGCCCTACTAATCACCGCCAACTTTTTCCATCCCAGAGTCTTAGAGTCAGTGGGTACATGCACGATAACATCTCCACGCGTGTGGGTTGGAAGATGAGCTATGGAAGATGAGCTATGAGCTATGGTGCCCTACTAATCACCGCCAACTTTTTCCATCCCAGAGTCTTAGAGTCAATAGGTACATGCACGATAACATTTCCACGCGTGTGGGTTGGAAGATGAGCTATGGAAGATGAGCTATGAGCTATGGTGCCCTACTAATCACCGCCAACTTTTTCCATCCCAGAGTCTTAGAGTCAATGGGTACATGCACGATAATATCTCCACGCGTGTGGGTTGGAAGATGAGCTATGGAAGATGAGCTATGAGCTATGGTGCCCTACTAATCACCGCCAACTTTTTCCATCCCAGAGTCTTAGAGTCAATGGGTACATGCACGATAATATCTCCACGCGTGTGGGTTGGAAGATGAGCTATGGAAGCGTTCAAAATTGCCCTACTGACCACCGCCAACTTTTTCCATCCCAGAGTCTCAGAGTCAATGGGTACATGCACGATAATATCTCCACGCGTGTGGGTTGGAAGATGAGCTATGGAAGATGAGCTATGAGCTATGGTGCCCTACTAATCACCGCCAACTTTTTCCATCCCAGAGTCTTAGAGTCAATTAGTACATGCACGATAATATCTCCACGCGTGTGGGTTGGAAGATGAGCTATGGAAGCGTTCAAAATTGCCCTACTGACCACCGCCAACTTTTTCCATCCCAGAGTCTCAGAGTCAATGGGTACATGCACGATAACATCTCCACGCGTGTGGGTTG
>CAKAIZ010000436.1:0-43943 GCA_916610145.1 Eristalis arbustorum | reverse complement strand
TTTCTTCTTTTCATATAACTTTTCTGCTCTTTTACCTACATTTTTCATGGAAAATCTAATTATTTTCTCAATATTTTTATATTTTATATATATACTGCGCTGAAACCCGCATTTCCTAAACTACTATGAAAGTTTTTGATCTTTAACCAACTTTTTCGTGTCATTTTTACTAGTTTCTTCTTTTCATATAACTTTTTCTACTCTTTTACCTATTTTTTTCATGGAAAATCTGATTATTTTCTCAATATTTTTATATTATATATATATACTGCGCTAAAACCCGCATTTCCTATACTACTATGAAAGTTTTTGACCTCTAACCAACTTTTTCCTGTGATTTTTACTAGTTTCTTCTTTTCATATAACTTTTTCTGCTCTTTTACCTACATTTTTCATGGAAAATTTGATTATTTTCTCAATATTCTTATATTATACTACTATTTTTATATATATACTGCGCTGAAACCCGCATTTCCTAAACTACTATGAAAGTTTTTGATCTTTAACCAACTTTTTCCTGTGATTTTTACTAGTTTCTTCTTTTCATATAACTTTTTCTGCTCTTTTACCTACATTTTTCATGGAAAATCTGATTATTTTCTCGATATTTTTATATTATATATATACTGCGCTGAAACCCGCATTTCCTAAACTACTATGAAAGTTTTTGATCTCTAACCAACTTTTTCCTGTGATTTTTACTAGTTTCTTCTTTTCATATAACTTTTTCTCCTCTTTTACCTACATTTTTCATGGAAAATCTGATTATTTTCTCAATATTTTTATATTATATATATATATATATACTGCACTGAAACCCGCATTTCCTAAACTACTATGAAAGTTTTTGATCTTTAACCAACTATTTCCTGTCATTTTTACTAGTTTCTTCTTTTCATATAACTTTTTCTGCTCTTTTACCTACATTTTTCATGGAAAATCTGATTATTTTCTCAATATTTTTATACTGTACATATATACTGCGCTGAAACCCGCATTTCCTAAGCTACTATGAAAGTTTTTGATCTTTAACCAACTTTTTCCTGTGATTTTTAGAAGTTTCTTCTTTTCATATAACTTTTTCTGCTCTTTTACCTACATTTTTCATGGAAAATCTGATTATTTTCTCAATATTTTATATTATATATATATACTGCGCTGAAACCCGCATTTCCTAAACTACTATGAAAGTTTTTGATCTTTAACCAACTTTTTCCTGTCATTTTTAGTAGTTTCTTCTTTTCATATAACTTTTCTGCTCTTTTACCTACATTTTTCATGGAAAATCTGATTATTTTCTCATTATTTTTATATTATATATATATACTGCGCTAAAACCCGCATTTCCTATACTACTATGAAAGTTTTTGACCTCTAACCAACTTTTTCCTGTGATTTTTACTAGTTTCTTCTTTTCATATAACTTTTTCTGCTCTTTTACCTACATTTTTCATGGAAAATCTGATTATTTTCTCAATATTTTTATATTATACTGCTATTTTTATATATACTGCGCTGAAACCCGCATTTCCTAAACTACTATGAACGTTTTTGATCTTTAATCAACTTTTTCCTGTGATTTTTACTAGTTATATATAACTTTTTCTGCTCTTTTACCTACATTTTTTATGGAAAATCTGATTATTTTCTCAATATTTTTATATTATATATATATACTGCGCTGAAATCCGCATTTCCTAAACTACTATGAAAGTTTTTGATCTTTAACCAACTTTTTCCTGTGATTTTTACTAGTTTCTTCTTTTCATATAACTTTTTCTGCTCTTTTACCTACATTTTTCATGGAAAATCTGATTATTTTCTCAATATTTTTATATTATATATATTCTGCGCTGAAACCCGCATTTCCTAAACTACTATGAAAGTTTTTGATCTTTAACCAACTTTTTCCTGTGATTTTTACTAGTTTCTTCTTTTCATATAACTTTTTCTGCTCTTTTGCCTACATTTTTCATGGAAAATCTGATTATTTTCTCAATATTTTTATATTATACTGCTATTTTGATATATATACTGCGCTGAAACCCGCATTTCCTGAACTACTATGAAAGCTTTTGATCTTTAACCAAGATTTTCCTGTGATTTTCACTAGTTTCATCTTTACATATAACTTTTTCTGCTCTTCTACCTATATTTTTCATGGAAAATCTGATTATTTTCTCAATATTTTATATTATATATATATATATATACTGCGCTGAAACCCGCATTTCCTGACCTACTATGAAAGTTTTTGATCTTTAACAAACTTTTTCCTGTGATTTTTACTAGTTTTTTCTTTTCATATAACTTTTTCTGCTCTTTTACCTACATTTTTCATGGAAAATCTGATTATTTTCTCAATATTTTTATATTATAAATATATATACTGCGCTGAAACCCGCATTTCCTATACTAGTATGAACGTTTTTGATCTTTAACCAACTTTTTCTGCTCTTTTACCTACATTTTTCATGGAAAATCTGATTATTTTCTCAATATTTTTATATTATACTGCTTTTTTTTATGTATATACTGCGCTGAAACCCGCATTTCCTAAACTACTATGAAAGCTTTTGATCTTTAACCAATTTTTTCCTGTCATTTCTACTAGTTTCTTCTTTTCATATAACTTTTTCTGCTCTTTTACCTACATTTTTCATGGAAAATCTGATTATTTTCTCATTATTTTTATATTATATATATATACTGCGCTGAAACCCGCATTTCCTAAACTACGATGAAAGTTTTTGATCTTTAACCAACTTTTTCCTGTGATTTTTACTAGTTTCCTCTTTTCATATAACTTTTTCTGCTCTTTTACCTACTTTTTTCATGGAAAATCTGATTATTTTCTCAATATTTTTATATTATATATATATATATATACTGCGCTGAAACCCGCATTTCCTGACCTACTATGAAAGTTTTTGATCTTTAACCAACATTTTCCTGTGATTTTTACTAGTTTCTTCTTTTCTAGTTTCTAGTTTCTTCTTTACCTACATTTTTCATGGAAAATCTGATTATTTTCTCAATATTTTTATATTATATATATATATACTGCGCTGAAACCCGCATTTCCTATACTAGTATGAAAGTTTTTGATCTTTAACCAACTTTTTCTTGTGATTTTTACTAGTTTCTTCTTTTCATACAACTTTTTCTGCTCTTTTACCTACATTTTTCATGGAAAATCTGATTATTTTCTCAATATTTTTATATTATACTGCTATTTTTATATATATACTGCGCTGAAACCCGCATTTCCTAAACTACTATGAAAGTTTTTGATCTTTAACCAACTTTTTCCTGTGATTTTTACTAGTTTCTTCTTTTCATATAACTTTTTCTGCTCTTTTACCTACTTTTTTCTTGGAAAATCTGATTATTTTCTCAATATTTCTATATATTATACTGCTATTTTTATATGTATACTGCGCTGAAACCCGCAATTCCTGAACCACTATGAAAGTTTTTGATCTGTAACCAACTTTTTCCTGTGATTCTTACTAGTTTCTTCTTTTCATATAACTTTTTCTGCTCTTTTACCTTCTTTTTTCATGGAAAATCTGATTATTTTCTCAATATTTTTATACTATACATATATACTGCGATGAAACCCGCATTTCCTAAACTTCTATGAAAGTTTTTGATCTTTAACCAACTTTTTCGTGTCATTTTTACAAGTTTCTTCTTTTCATATAACTTTTTCTGCTCTTTTACCTATTTTTTTCATGGAAAATCTGATTATTTTCTCAATATTTTTATATTATATATATATACTGCGCTAAAACCCGCATTTCCTAAACTACTATGAAAGTTTTTGATCTTTAACCAACTTTTTCGTGTCATTTTTACAAGTTTCTTCTTTTCATATAACTTTTTCTGCTCTTTTACCTACATTTTTCATGGAAAATCTGATTATTTTCTCAATATTTTTATATTATACCACTATTTTTATATAAATACTGCGCTGAAACCCGCATTTCCTAAACTACTATGAAAGTTTTTGATCTTTAACCAACTTTTTCTGCTCTTTTACCTACTTTTTTCATGGAAAATCTGATTATTTTCTCAATATTTTTATATTATATATATTCTATATAAACTGCGCTGAAACCCGCATTTCCTAAACTACTATGAAAGTTTTTGATCTTTAACCAACTTTTTCCTGTGATTTTTACTAGTTTCTTCTTTTCATATAACTTTTTCTGCTCTTTTACCTACATTTTTCATGGAAAATCTGATTATTTTCTCAATATTTTTATATTATAAATATATATACTGCGCTGAAACCCGCATTTCCTATACTAGTATGAACGTTTTTGATCTTTAACCAACTTTTTCTGCTCTTTTACCTACATTTTTCATGGAAAATCTGATTATTTTCTCAATATTTTTATATTATACTGCTATTTTTATGTATATACTGCGCTGAAACCCGCATTTCCTAAACTACTATGAAAGCTTTTGATCTTTAACCAATTTTTTCCTGTCATTTCTACTAGTTTCTTCTTTTCATATAACTTTTTCTGCTCTTTTACCTACATTTTTCATGGAAAATCTGATTATTTTCTCATTATTTTTATATTATATATATATACTGCGCTGAAACCCGCATTTCCTAAACTACGATGAAAGTTTTTGATCTTTAACCAACTTTTTCCTGTGATTTTTACTAGTTTCCTCTTTTCATATAACTTTTTCTGCTCTTTTACCTACTTTTTTCATGGAAAATCTGATTATTTTCTCAATATTTTTATATTATATATATATATATATACTGCGCTGAAACCCGCATTTCCTGACCTACTATGAAAGTTTTTGATCTTTAACCAACTTTTTCCTGTGATTTTTACTAGTTTCTTCTTTTCTAGTTTCTAGTTTCTTCTTTACCTACATTTTTCATGGAAAATCTGATTATTTTCTCAATATTTTTATATTATATATATATATATACTGCGCTGAAACCCGCATTTCCTATACTAGTATGAAAGTTTTTGATCTTTAACCAACTTTTTCTTGTGATTTTTACTAGTTTCTTCTTTTCATATAACTTTTTCTGCTCTTTTACCTACATTTTTTCATGGAAAATCTGATTATTTTCTCAATATTTTTATATTATACTGCTATTTTTATATATATACTGCGCTGAAACCCGCATTTCCTGAACCACTATGAAAGTTTTTGATCTGTAACCAACTTTTTCCTGTGATTCTTACTAGTTTCTTCTTTTCATATAACTTTTTCTGCTCTTTTATCTTCTTTTTTCATGGAAAATCTGATTATTTTCTCAATATTTTTATATTATATATACTGCGCTGAAACCCGCATTTCCTAAACTACTATGAAAGTTTTTGATCTTTAACCAACTTTTTCCTGTCATTTTTACTAGTTTCTTCTTTTCATATAACTTTTTCTGCTCTTTTATCTTCTTTTTTCATGGAAAATCTGATTATTTTCTCAATATTTTTATATTATATATACTGCGCTGAAACCCGCATTTCCTAAACTACTATGAACGTTTTTGATCTTTAACCAACTTTTTCCTGTGATTTTTACTAGTTTCTTCTTTTCATATAACTTTTTCTGCTCTTTTACCTACATTTTTCATGGAAAATCTGATTATTTTCTCAATATTTTTATATTATATATATATATACTGCACTGAAACCCGCATTTCCTAAACTACTATGAAAGTTTTTGATCTTTAACCAACTTTTTCCTGTCATTTTTACTAGTTTCTTCTTTTCATATAACTTTTTCTGCTCTTTTACCTACATTTTTCATGGAAAATCTGATTATTTTCTCAATATTTTTATACTATACATATATACTGCGCTGAAACCCGCATTTCCTAAGCTACTATGAAAGTTTTTGATCTTTAACCAACTTTTTCCTGTGATTTTTAGAAGTTTCTTCTTTTCATATAACTTTTTCTGCTCTTTTACCTACATTTTTCATGGAAAATCTGATTATTTTCTCAATATTTTATATTATATATATATACTGCGCTGAAACCCGCATTTCCTAAACTACTATGAAAGTTTTTGATCTTTAACCAACTTTTTCCTGTCATTTTTAGTAGTTTCTTCTTTTCATATAACTTTTCTGCTCTTTTACCTACATTTTTCATGGAAAATCTAATTATTTTCTCAATATTTTTATATTTTATATATAAACTGCGCTGAAACCCGCATTTCCTAAACTACCATGAAAGTTTTTGATCTTTAACCAACTTTTTCGTGTCATTTTTACAAGTTTCTTCTTTTCATATAACTTTTTCTGCTCTTTTACCTATTTTTTTCATGGAAAATCTGATTATTTTCTCAATATTTTCATATTATATATATATACTGCGCTGAAACCCGCATTTCCTGAACCACTATGAAAGTTTTTGATCTGTAACCAACTTTTTCCTGTGATTCTTACTAGTTTCTTCTTTTCATATAACTTTTTCTGCTCTTTTACCTTCTTTTTTCATGGAAAATCTGATTATTTTCTCAATATTTTTATATTATATATACTGCGATGAAACCCGCATTTCCTAAACTACTATGAAAGTTTTTGATCTTTAACCAACTTTTTCCTGTGATTTTTACTAGTTTCTTCTTTTCATATAACTTTTTCTGCTCTTTTACCTACATTTTTCATGGAAAATCTGATTATTTTCTCAATATTTTTATATTATATATATATATACTGCACTGAAACCCGCATTTCCTAAACTACTATGAAAGTTTTTGATCTTTAACCAACTTTTTCCTGTCATTTTTACTAGTTTCTTCTTTTCATATAACTTTTTCTGCTCTTTTACCTACTTTTTTCATTTAAAATCTGATTATTTTCTCGATATTTTTATATTATATATATACTGCGCTGAAACCCGCATTTCCTAAACTACTATGAAAGTTTTTGATCTTTAACCAACTTTTTCCTGTGATTTTTACTAGTTTCTTCTTTTCATATAACTTTTTCTGCTCTTTTACCTATATTTTTCATGGAAAATCTGATTATTTTCTCAATATTTTATATTATATATATATATATACTGCGCTGAAACCCGCATTTCCTGACCTACTATGAAAGTTTTTGATCTTTAACCAACTTTTTCCTGTGATTTTTACTAGTTTCTTCTTTTCATATAACTTTTTCTGCTCTTTTACCTACATTTTTCATGGAAAATCTGATTATTTTCTCAATATTTTTATACTATACATATATACTGCGCTGAAACCCGCATTTCCTAAACTACTATGAAAGTTTTTGATCTTTAACCAACTTTTTCCTGTCATTTTTAGTAGTTTCTTCTTCTCATATAACTTTTCTGCTCTTTTACCTACATTTTTCATGGAAAATCTAATTATTTTCTCAATATTTTTATATTTTATATATATACTGCGCTGAAACCCGCATTTCCTAAACTTCTATGAAAGTTTTTGATCTTTAACCAACTTTTTCGTGTCATTTTTTACAAGTTTCTTCTTTTCATATAACTTTTTCTGCTCTTTTACCTACTTTTTTCATGGAAAATCTGATTATTTTCTCAATATTTTTATATTATATATATTATATATATACTGCGCTGAAACCCGCATTTCCTAAACTACTATGAAAGTTTTTGATCTTTAACCAACTTTTTCCTGTGATTTTTACTAGTTTCTTCTTTTCATATAACTTTTTCTGCTCCTTTACCTACTTTTTTCATTTAAAATCTGATTATTTTCTCGATATTTTTATATTATATATATACTGCGCTGAAACCCGCATTTCCTGAACTACTATGAAAGTTTTTGATCTTTAAACAACTTTTTCCTGTGATTTTTACTAGTTTCTTCTTTTCATATAACTTTTTCTGCTCTTTTACCTATATTTTTCATGGAAAATCTGATTATTTTCTCAATATTTTATATTATTTTTATATATATATACTGCGCTGAAACCCGCATTTTCTGACCTACTATGAAAGTTTTTGATCTTTAACCAACTTTTTCCTGTGATTTTTAGAAGTTTCTTCTTTTCATATAACTTTTTCTGCTCTTTTACCTACATTTTTCATGGAAAATCTGATTATTTTCTCAATATTTTTATATTTTATATATAAACTGCGCTGAAACCCGCATTTCCTAAACTACTATGAAAGTTTTTGATCTTTAACCAACTTTTTCCTGTCATTTTTAGTAGTTTTCTTCTTTTCATATAACTTTCTGCTCTTTTACCTACATTTTTCATGGAAAATCTAATTATTTTCTCAATATTTTTATATCTTATATATATATACTGCGCTGAAATCCGCATTTCCTAAACTACTATGAAAGTTTTTGATCTTTAACCAACTTTTTCGTGTCATTTTTACAAGTTTCTTCTTTTCATATAACTTTTTCTGCTCTTTTACCTATTTTTTTCATGGAAAATCTGATTATTTTCTCAATATTTTTATATTATATATATATACTGCGCTAAAACCCGCATTTCCTAAACTACTATGAAAGTTTCTGATCTTTAACCAACTTTTTCGTGTCATTTTTACAAGTTTCTTCTTTTCATATAACTTTTTCTGCTCTTTTACCTACATTTTTCAAGGAAAATCTGATTATTTTCTCAATATTTTTATATTATACTGCTATTTTTATATATATACTGCGCTGAAACCCGCATTTCCTAAACTACTATGAAAGTTTTTGATCTTTAACCAACTTTTTCCTGTGATTTTTACTAGTTTCTTCTTTTCATATAACTTTTTTTGCTCTTTTACCTACATATTTCATGGAACATCTGAATATTTTCTCAATATTTTTATATTATACTGCTATTTTTATATAAATACTGCGCTGAAACCCGCATTTCCTAAACTACTATGAAAGTTTTTGATCTTTAACCAACTTTTTCCTTTAATTTTTACTAGTTTCTTCTTTTCATATAACTTTTTCTGTTTTTTTAACTACCTTTTTCATGGAAAATCTGATTATTTTCTCAATATTTTTATTTGATTTTTACTAGTTTCTTCTTTTCATATAACTTCTTCTGCTCTTTTACATACATTTTTCATGGAAAATCTGATTATTTTCTCAATATTTTTATATTATATATATATACTGCGCTGAAACCCGCATTTCCTAAGCTACCATGAAAGTTTTTGATCTTAAACCAACTTTTTCCTGTGATTTTTAATAGTTTCTTCTTTTCATAAAACTTTTTCTGCTCCTTTACCTACATTTTTCATGGAAAATCTGATTATTTTCTCAATATTTTTATATTATACTGCTATTTTTATATATATACTGCGCTGAAACCCGCATTTCCTAAACTACTATGAACGTTTTTGATCTTTAACCAACTTTTTCCTGTGATTTTTACTAGTTTCTTCTTTTCATATAACTTTTTTTGCTCTTTTACCTACATATTTCATGGAACATCTGATTATTTTCTCAATATTTTTATATTATACTGCTATTTTTATATAAATACTGCGCTGAAACCCGCATTTCCTAAACTACTATGAAAGTTTTTGATCTTTAACCAACTTTTTCCTGTGATTTTTACTAGTTTCTTCTTTTCATATAACTTTTTCTGCTCTTTTACCTACCTTTTTCATGGAAAATCTGATTATTTTCTCAATATTTTTATATTATACTGCTATTTTTATATAAATACTGCGCTGAAACCCGCATTTCCTAAACTACTATGAAAGTTTTTGATCTTTAACCAACATTTTCCTGTGATTTTTACTAGTTTCTTCTTTTCATATAACTTTTTCTGCTCTTTTACCTACATTTTTCATGGAAAATCTGATTATTTTCTCAATATTTTTAAATTATATATATATACTGCGCTGAAACCCGCATTTCCTGAACTACTATGAAAGTTTTTGATCTTTAACCAACTTTTTCCTGTGATTTTTACTAGTTTCTTCTTTTCATATAACTTTTTCTGCTCTTTTACCTACATTTTTCATGGCAAATCTGATTATTTTCTCAATATTTTTATATTATATATATATACTGCGCTGAAACACGCCTTTCCTAAACTACCATGAAAGTTTTTGATCTTAAACCAACTTTTTCCTGTGATTTTTACTAGTTTCTTCATTTCATATAACTTTTTCTGCTCTTTTACCTACATTTTTCATGGAAAATCTGATTATTTTGTCGATATTTTTATATTATATATATACTGCGCTGAAACCCGCATTTCCTAAACTACTATGAAAGTTTTTGATCTTTAACCAACTTTTTCCTGTGATTTTTACTAGTTTCTTCTTTTCATATAACTTTTTCTGCTCTTTTACCTACATTTTTCATGGAAAATCTGATTATTTTCTCAATATTTTTATACTGTACATATTTACTGCGCTGAAACCCGTATTTCCTAAGCTACTATGAAAGTTTTTGATCTTTAACCAACTTTTTCCTGTGATTTTTAGAAGTTTCTTCTTTTCATATAACTTTTTCTGCTCTTTTACCTACATTTTTCATGGAAAATCTGATTATTTTCAAAATATTTTATATTATATATATATACTGCGCTGAAACCCGCATTTCCTAAACTACTATGAAAGTTTTTGATCTTTAACCAACTTTTTCCTGTCATTTTTAGTAGTTTCTTCTTTTCATATAACTTTTCTGCTCTTTTACCTACATTTTTCATGGAAAATCTGATTATTTTCTCAATATTTTTATATTATACTACTATTTTTATATATATACTGCGCTGAAACCCGCATTTCCTAAACTACTATGAAAGTTTTTGATCTTTAACCAACTTTTTCCTGTCATTTTTTACTAGTTTCTTCTTTTCATATAACTTTTTCTGCTCTTTTACCTACATTTTTCATGGAAAATCTGATTATTTTCTCAATATTTTTATATTATACTACTATTTTTATATATATACTGCGCTGAAACCCGCATTTCCTAAACTACTATGAAAGTTTTTGATCTTTAACCAACTTTTTCCTGTCATTTTTACTAGTTTCTTCTTTTCATATAACTTTTTCTGCTCTTTTACTTACTTTTTTTCATTTAAAATCTGATTATTTTCTCGATATTTTTATATTATATATATACTGCGCTGAAACCCCGCATTTCCTAAACTACTATGAAAGTTTTTGATCTTTAACCAACCTTTTCCTGTCATTTTTAGTAGTTTCTTCTTTTCATATAACTTTTCTGCTCTTTTACCTACATTTTTCATGGAAAATCTGATTATTTTCTCAATATTTTTATATTATACTACTATTTTTATATATATACTGCGCTGAAACCCGCATTTCCTAAACTACTATGAAAGTTTTTGATCTTTAACCAACTTTTTCGTGTCATTTTTATTAGTTTCTTCTTTTCATATAACTTTTTCTGCTCTTTTTACCTACATTTTTCATGGAAAATCTGATTATTTTCTCAATATTTTTATATTATACTACTATTTTTATATATATACTGCGCTGAAACCCGCATTTCCTAAACTACTATGAAAGTTTTTGATCTTTAACCAACTTTTTCGTGTCATTTTTACTAGTTTCTTCTTTTCATATAACTTTTTCTGCTCTTTTACCTACATTTTTCATGGAAAATCTGATTATTTTCTCAATATTTTTATATTATACTACTATTTTTATATATATACTGCGCTGAAACCCGCATTTCCTAAACTACTATGAAAGTTTTTGATCTTTAACCAACTTTTTCCTGTCATTTTTACTAGTTTCTTCTTTTCATATAACTTTTTCTGCTCTTTTACTTACTTTTTTCATTTAAAATCTGATTATTTTCTCGATATTTTTATATTATATATATACTGCGCTGAAACCCGCATTTCCTAAACTACTATGAAAGTTTTTGATCTTTAACCAACTTTTTCCTGTGATTTTTACTAGTTTCTTCTTTTCATATAACTTTTTCTGCTCTTTTACCTACATTTTTCATGGCAAATCTGATTATTTTCTCAATATTTTTATATTATATATATATACTGCGCTGAAACCCGCATTTCCTAAACTACCACGAAAGTTTTTGATCTTAAACCAACTTTTTCCTGTGATTTTTAGAAGTTTCTTCTTTTCATATAACTTTTTCTGCTCTTTTACCTACATTTTTCATGGAAAATCTGATTATTTTCAAAATATTTTATATTATATATATATACTGCGCTGAAACCCGCATTTCCTAAGCTACTATGAAAGTTTTTGATCTTTAACCAACTTTTTCCTGTCATTTTTAGTAGTTTCTTCTTTTCATATAACTTTTCTGCTCTTTTACCTACATTTTTCATGGAAAATCTGAATATTTTCTCAATATTTTTATATTATACTACTATTTTTATATATATACTGCGCTGAAACCCGCATTTCCTAAACTACTATGAAAGTTTTTGATCTTTAACCAACTTTTTCGTGTCATTTTTACTAGTTTCTTCTTTTCATATAACTTTTTCTGCTCTTTTACCTACATTTTTCATGGAAAATCTGATTATTTTCTCAATATTTTTATATTATACTACTATTTTTATATATATACTGCGCTGAAACCCGCATTTCCTAAACTACTATGAAAGTTTTTGATCTTTAACCAACTTTTTCCTGTCATTTTTACTAGTTTCTTCTTTTCATATAACTTTTTCTGCTCTTTTACTTACTTTTTTCATTTAAAATCTGATTATTTTCTCGATATTTTTATATTATATATATACTGCGCTGAAACCCGCATTTCCTAAACTACTATGAAAGTTTTTGATCTTTAACCAACTTTTTCCTGTCATTTTTAGTAGTTTCTTCTTTTCATATAACTTTTCTGCTCTTTTACCTACATTTTTCATGGAAAATCTGATTATTTTCTCAATATTTTTATATTATACTACTATTTTTATATATATACTGCGCTGAAACCCGCATTTCCTAAACTACTATGAAAGTTTTTGATCTTTAACCAACTTTTTCGTGTCATTTTTACTAGTTTCTTCTTTTCATATAACTTTTTCTGCTCTTTTACCTACTTTTTTCATGGAAAATCTGATTATTTTCTCAATATTTTTATATTATACTACTATTTTTATATATATACTGCGCTGAAACCCGCATTTCCTAAACTACTATGAAAGTTTTTGATCTTTAACCAACTTTTTCCTGTCATTTTTACTAGTTTCTTCTTTTCATATAACTTTTTCTGCTCTTTTACCTACATTTTTCATGGAAAATCTGATTATTTTCTCAATATTTTTATATTATACTACTATTTTTATATATATACTGCGCTGAAACCCGCATTTCCTAAACTACTATGAAAGTTTTTGATCTTTAACCAACTTTTTCCTGTCATTTTTACTAGTTTCTTCTTTTCATATAACTTTTTCTGCTCTTTTACTTACTTTTTTCATTTAAAATCTGATTATTTTCTCGATATTTTTATATTATATATATACTGCGCTGAAACCCGCATTTCCTAAACTACTATGAAAGTTTTTGATCTTTAACCAACTTTTTCCTGTGATTTTTACTAGTTTCTTCTTTTCATATAACTTTTTCTGCTCTTTTACCTACATTTTTCATGGCAAATCTGATTATTTTCTCAATATTTTTATATTATATATATATACTGCGCTGAAACCCGCATTTCCTAAACTACCATGAAAGTTTTTGATCTTAAACCAACTTTTTCCTGTGATTTTTACTAGTTTCTTCTTTTCATATAACTTTTTCTGCTCTTTTACCTACATTTTTCATGGAAAATCTGATTATTTTGTCGATATTTTTATATTATATATATACTGCGCTGAAACCCGCATTTCCTAAACTACTATGAAAGTTTTTGATCTTTAACCAACTTTTTCCTGTGATTTTTACTAGTTTCTTCTTTTCATATAACTTTTTCTGCTCTTTTACCTACATTTTTCATGGAAAATCTGATTATTTTCTCAATATTTTTATACTGTACATATTTACTGCGCTGAAACCCGTATTTCCTAAGCTACTATGAAAGTTTTTGATCTTTAACCAACTTTTTCCTGTGATTTTTAGAAGTTTCTTCTTTTCATATAACTTTTTCTGCTCTTTTACCTACATTTTTCATGGAAAATCTGATTATTTTCAAAATATTTTATATTATATATATATACTGCGCTGAAACCCGCATTTCCTAAACTACTATGAAAGTTTTTGATCTTTAACCAACTTTTTCCTGTCATTTTTAGTAGTTTCTTCTTTTCATATAACTTTTCTGCTCTTTTACCTACATTTTTCATGGAAAATCTGAATATTTTCTCAATATTTTTATATTATACTACTATTTTTATATATATACTGCGCTGAAACCCGCATTTCCTAAACTACTATGAAAGTTTTTGATCTTTAACCAACTTTTTCGTGTCATTTTTACTAGTTTCTTCTTTTCATATAACTTTTTCTGCTCTTTTACCTACATTTTTCATGGAAAATCTGATTATTTTCTCAATATTTTTATATTATACTACTATTTTTATATATATACTGCGCTGAAACCCGCATTTCCTAAACTACTATGAAAGTTTTTGATCTTTAACCAACTTTTTCCTGTCATTTTTACTAGTTTCTTCTTTTCATATAACTTTTTCTGCTCTTTTACTTACTTTTTTCATTTAAAATCTGATTATTTTCTCGATATTTTTATATTATATATATACTGCGCTGAAACCCGCATTTCCTAAACTACTATGAAAGTTTTTGATCTTTAACCAACTTTTTCCTGTCATTTTTAGTAGTTTCTTCTTTTCATATAACTTTTCTGCTCTTTTACCTACATTTTTCATGGAAAATCTGATTATTTTCTCAATATTTTTATATTATACTACTATTTTTATATATATACTGCGCTGAAACCCGCATTTCCTAAACTACTATGAAAGTTTTTGATCTTTAACCAACTTTTTCGTGTCATTTTTACTAGTTTCTTCTTTTCATATAACTTTTTCTGCTCTTTTACCTACATTTTTCATGGAAAATCTGATTATTTTCTCAATATTTTTATATTATACTACTATTTTTATATATATACTGCGCTGAAACCCGCATTTCCTAAACTACTATGAAAGTTTTTGATCTTTAACCAACTTTTTCCTGTCATTTTTAGTAGTTTCTTCTTTTCATATAACTTTTTCTGCTCTTTTACCTACATTTTTCATGGAAAATCTGATTATTTTCTCAATATTTTTATACTGTACATATTTACTGCGCTGAAACCCGTATTTCCTAAGCTACTATGAAAGTTTTTGATCTTTAACCAACTTTTTCCTGTGATTTTTAGAAGTTTCTTCTTTTCATATAACTTTTTCTGCTCTTTTACCTACATTTTTCATGGAAAATCTGATTATTTTCTCAATATTTTATATTATATATATATATATACTGCGCTGAAACCCGCATTTCCTAAACTACTATGAAAGTTTTTGATCTTTAACCAACTTTTTCCTGTCATTTTTAGTAGTTTCTTGTTTTCATATAACTTTTCTGCTCTTTTACCTACATTTTTCATGGAAAATCTAATTATTTTCTCAATATTTTTATATTTTATATATATACTGCGCTGAAACCCGCATTTCCTAAACTACTATGAAAGTTTTTGATCTTTAACCAACTTTTTCCTGTGATTTTTAGAAGTTTCTTCTTTTCATATAAGTTTTTCTGCTCTTTTACCTACATTTTTCATGGAAAATCTGATTATTTTCTCAATATTTTATATTATATATATATATACTGCGCTGAAACCCGCATTTCATAAACTACTATGAAAGTTTTTGATCTTTAACCAACTTTTTCGTGTCATTTTTACTAGTTTCTTCTTTTCATATAACTTTTTCTGCTCTTTTACCTACATTTTTCATGGAAAATCTGATTATTTTCTCAATATTTTTATATTATACTACTATTTTTATATATATACTGCGCTGAAACCCGCATTTCCTAAACTACTATGAAAGTTTTTGATCTTTAACCAACTTTTTCCTGTCATTTTTACTAGTTTCTTCTTTTCATATAACTTTTTCTGCTCTTTTACTTACTTTTTTCATTTAAAATCTGATTATTTTCTCGATATTTTTATATTATATATATACTGCGCTGAAACCCGCATTTCCTAAACTACTATGAAAGTTTTTGATCTTTAACCAACTTTTTCCTGTCATTTTTAGTAGTTTCTTCTTTTCATATAACTTTTCTGCTCTTTTACCTACATTTTTCATGGAAAATCTGATTATTTTCTCAATATTTTTATATTATACTACTATTTTTATATATATACTGCGCTGAAACCCGCATTTCCTAAACTACTATGAAAGTTTTTGATCTTTAACCAACTTTTTCGTGTCATTTTTACTAGTTTCTTCTTTTCATATAACTTTTTCTGCTCTTTTACCTACATTTTTCATGGAAAATCTGATTATTTTCTCAATATTTTATATTATATATATATATATACTGCGCTGAAACCCGCATTTCCTAAACTACTATGAAAGTTTTTGATCTTTAACCAACTTTTTCCTGTCATTTTTAGTAGTTTCTTCTTTTCATATAACTTTTCTGCTCTTTTACCTACATTTTTCATGGAAAATCTAATTATTTTCTCAATATTTTTATATTTTATATATATACTGCGCTGAAACCCGCATTTCCTAAACTACTATGAAAGTTTTTGATCTTTAACCAACTTTTTCGTGTCATTTTTACTAGTTTCTTCTTTTCATATAACTTTTTCTGCTCTTTTACCTACTTTTTTCATGGAAAATCTGATTATTTTCTCAATATTTTTATATTATATATATATACTGCGCTAAAACCCGCATTTCCTATACTACTATGAAAGTTTTTGACCTCTAACCAACTTTTTCCTGTGCTTTTTACTAGTTTCTTCTTTTCATATAACTTTTTCTGCTTTTTTACCTACATTTTTCATGGAAAATCTGATTATTTTCTCAATATTTTTATATTATACTGCTATTTTTATATATATACTGCGCTGAAACCCGCATTTCCTAAACTACTATGAACGTTTTTGATCTTTAACCAACTTTTTCCTGTGATTTTTACTAGTTATATATAATTTTTTCTGCTCTTTTACCTACATTTTTTATGGAAAATCTGATTATTTTTTCAATATTTTCATATTATATATATATACTGCGCTGAAATCCGCATTTCCTAAACTACTATAAAAGTTTTTGATCTTTAACCAACTTTTTCCTGTGATTTTTACTAGTTTCTTCTTTTCATATAACTTTTTCTGCTCTTTTACCTACATTTTTCATGGAAAAATCTGATTATTTTCTCAATATTTTTATATTATATATATATATACTGCACTGAAACCCGCATTTCCTAAACTACTATGAAAGTTTTTGATCTTTAACCAACTTTTTCCTGTCATTTTTACTAGTTTCTTCTTTTCATATAGCTTTTTCTGCTCTTTTACCTACTTTTTTCATTTAAAATCTGATTATTTTCTCGATATTTTTATATTATATATATACTGCGCTGAAACCCGCATTTCCTAAACTACTATGAAAGTTTTTGATCTTTAACCAACTTTTCCTGTGATTTTTACTAGTTTCTTCTTTTCATATAACTTTTTCTGCTCTTTTACCTACATTTTTCATGGAAAATCTGATTATTTTCTCAATATTTTTATACTGTACATATTTACTGCGCTGAAACCCGTATTTCCTAAGCTACTATGCAAGTTTTTGATCTTTAACCAACTTTTTCCTGTGATTTTTAGAAGTTTCTTCTTTTCATATAAGTTTTTCTGCTCTTTTACCTACATTTTTCATGGAAAATCTGATTATTTTCTCAATATTTTTATATTATACTGCTATTTTTATATATATACTGCGCTGAAACCCGCATTTCCTAAACTACTATGAAAGTTTTTGATCTTTAACCAACTTTTTCCTGTCATTTTTAGTAGTTTCTTCTTTTCATATAACTTTTCTGCTCTTTTACCTACATTTTTCATGAAAAATCTAATTATTTTCTCAATATTTTTATATTTAATATATATACTGCGCTGAAACCCGCATTTCCTAAACTACTATGAAAGTTTTTGATCTTTAACCAACTTTTTCCTGTCATTTTTAGTAGTTTCTTCTTTTCATATAACTTTTCTGCTCTTTTACCTACATTTTTCATGAAAAATCTGATGATTTTCTCAATATTTTTATATTTAATATATATACTGCGCTGAAACCCGCATTTCCTAAACTACTATGAAAGTTTTTGATCTTTAACCAACTTTTTCGTGTCATTTTTACTAGTTTCTTCTTTTCATATAACTTTTTCTGCTCTTTTACCTACATTTTTCATGGAAAATCTGATTATTTTCTCAATATTTTTATATTATACTGCTATTTTTATATATATACTGCGCTGAAACCCGCATTTCCTAAACTACTATGAACGTTTTTGATCTTTAACCAACTTTTTCCTGTGATTTTTACTAGTTATATATAACTTTTTCTGCTCTTTTACCTACATTTTTTATGGAAAATCTGATTATTTTCTCAATATTTTTATATTATATATATATATACTGCGCTGAAATCCGCATTTCCTAAACTACTATGAAAGTTTTTGATCTTTAACCAACTTTTTCCTGTGATTTTTACTAGTTTCTTCTTTTCATATAACTTTTTCTGCTCTTTTACCTACATTTTTCATGGAAAATCTGATTATTTTCTCAATATTTGTATATTATATATATTCTGCGCTGAAACCCGCATTTCCTAAACTACTATGAAAGTTTTTGATCTTTAACCAACTTTTTCCTGTGATTTTTACTAGTTTCTTCTTTTCATATAACTTTTTCTGCTCTTTTACCTACATTTTTCATGGAAAATCTGATTATTTTCTCAATATTTTTATATTATACTGCTATTTTGATATATATACTGCGCTGAAACCCGCATTTCCTAAACTACTATGAACGTTTTTGATCTTTAACCAACTTTTTCCTGTCATTTTTACTAGTTTCTTGTTTTCATATAACTTTTTCTGCTCTTTTACCTACATTTTTCATGGAAAATCTGATTATTTTCTCATTATTTTTATATTATATATATATATATACTGCGCTGAAACCCGAACTTCCTGAACTACTATGAAAGTTTTTGATCTTTAACCAAGATTTTCCTGTGATTTTTACTAGTTTCATCTTTACATATAACTTTTTCTGCTCTTTTACCTACATTTTTCATGGAAAATCTGATTATTTTCTCAATATTTTTTTTATATTATATATATATATATATATATATACACTGCGCTGAAACCCGCATTTCCTAAACTACTATGAAAGTTTTTGATCTTTAACCAACTTTTTCCTGTGATTTTTACTAGTTTCTTCTTTTCATATAACTCTTTCTGCTCTTTTACCTATATTTTTCATGGAAAATCTGATTATTTTCTCAATATTTTTATATTATACTGCTATTTTTATATATATACTGCGCTGAAACCCGCATTTCCTAAACTACTATGAACGTTTTTGATCTTTAACCAACTTTTTCCTGTCATTTTTACTAGTTTCTTCTTTTCATATAACTTTTTCTGCTCTTTTACCTACATTTTTCATGGAAAATCTGATTATTTTCTCAATATTTTAATATTATACTGCTATTTTTATATATATACTGCGCTGAAACCCGCATTTCCTAAACTACTATGAACGTTTTTGATCTTTAACCAACTTTTTCCTGTGATTTTTACTAGTTATATATAACTTTTTCTGCTCTTTTACCTTCATTTCTTATGGAAAATCTGATTATTTTCTCAATATTTTTATATTATATATATATACTGCGCTGAAACCCGCATTTCCTATACTATTACGAAAGTTTTTGATCTTTAACCAACTTTTTCCTGTGATTTTTACTAGTTTCTTCTTTTCATATAACTTTTTCTGCTCTTTTACCTACATTTTTCATGGAAAATCTGTTTATTTTCTCAATATTTTTATATTATACTGCTATTTTTATATATATACTGCGCTGAAACCCGCATTTCCTAAACTACTATGAACGTTTTTGATCTTTAACCAACTTTTTCCTGTCATTTTTACTAGTTTCTTCTTTACATATAACTTTTTCTGCTCTTTTACCTACATTTTTCATGGAAAATCTGATTATTTTCTCATTATTTTTATATTATATATATATACTGCGCTGAAACCCGCATTTCCTGAACTACTATGAAAGTTTTCGATCTTTAACCAAGATTTTCCTGTGATTTTTACTAGTTTCATCTTTACATATAACTTTTTCTGCTCTATTACCTACATTTTTCATGGAAAATCTGATTATTTTCTCAATATTTTTATATTATATATATATATATATACTGCGCTGAAACCCGCATTTCCTGAACTACTATGAAAGTTTTTGATCTTTAACCAACTTTTTCCTGTGATTTTTAAAAGTTTCTTCTTTTCATATAACTTTTTCTGCTCTTTTACCTACATTTTTCATGGAAAATCTGATTATTTTCTCAATATTTTTATATTATATATTTATACTGCGCTGAAACCCGCATTTCCTAAACTACTATGAAAGTTTTTGATCTTTAACCAACTTTTTCCTGTGATTTTTACTAGTTTCTTCTTTTCATATAACTTTTTCTGCTCTTTTACCTACATTTTTCATGGAAAATCTGATTATTTTCTCAATATTTTTATATTATACTGCTATTTTTATATATATACTGCGCTGAAACCCGCATTTCCTAAACTACTATGAAAGCTTTTGATCTTTAACCAACTTTTTCCTGTCATTTCTACTAGTTTCTTCTTTTCATATAACTTTTTCAGCTCTTTTACCTACATTTTTCATGGAAAATCTGATTATTTTCTCATTATTTTTATATTGTATATATATACTGCGCTGAAACCCGCATTTCCTGAACTACTATGAAAGTTTTTCATCTTTAACCAAGATTTTCCTGTGATTTTCACTAGTTTCATCTTTACATATAACTTTTTCTGCTCTTTTACCTATATTTTTCATGGAAAATCTGGTTATTTTCTCAATATTTTTATATTATATATATATATATATACTGCGCTGAAACCCGTATTTCCTGACCTACTATAAAAGTTTTTGATCTTTAACCAACTTTTTCCTGTGATTTTTACTAGTTTCTTCTTTTCATATAACTTTTTCTGCTCTTTTACCTACATTTTTCATGGAAAATCTGATTATTTTCTCAATATTTTTATATTATATATATATATACTGCGCTGAAACCCGCATTTCCTATACTAGTATGAAAGTTTTTGGTCTTTAACCAACTTTTTCTGCTCTTTTACCTACATTTTTCATGGAAAATCTGATTATTTTCTCAATATTTTTATATTATACTGCTATTTTTATATATATACTGCGCTGAAACCCGCATTTCCTAAACTACTATGAAAGCTTTTGATCTTTAACCAACTTTTTCCTGTCATTTCTACTAGTTTCTTCTTTTCATATAACTTTTTCTGCTCTTTTACCTACATTTTTCATGGAAAATCTGATTATTTTCTCAATATTTTTATATTATACTGCTATTTTTATATATATACTGCGCTGAAACCCGCATTTCCTAAACTACTATGAAAGTTTTTGATCTTTAACCAACTTTTTCCTGTCATTTTTACTAGTTTCTTCTTTTCATATAACTTTTTCTGCTCTTTTACCTACATTTTTCATGGAAAATCTGATTATTTTCTCAATATTTTTATATTATACTGCTATTTTTATATATATACTGCGCTGAAACCCGCATTTCCTAAACTACTATGAAAGCTTTTAATCTTTAACCAACTTTTTCCTGTCATTTCTACTAGTTTCTTCTTTTCATATAACTTTTTCAGCTCTTTTACCTACATTTTTCATGAAAAATCTGATGATTTTCTCAATATTTTTATATTTAATATATATACTGCGCTGAAACCCGCATTTCCTAAACTACTATGAAAGTTTTTGATCTTTAACCAACTTTTTCGTGTCATTTTTACTAGTTTCTTCTTTTCATATAACTTTTTCTGCTCTTTTACCTACATTTTTCATGGAAAATCTGATTATTTTCTCAATATTTTTATATTATACTGCTATTTTTATATATATACTGCGCTGAAACCCGCATTTCCTAAACTACTATGAACGTTTTTGATCTTTAACCAACTTTTTCCTGTGATTTTTACTAGTTATATATAACTTTTTCTGCTCTTTTACCTACATTTTTTATGGAAAATCTGATTATTTTCTCAATATTTTTATATTATATATATATACTGCGCTGAAATCCGCATTTCCTAAACTACTATGAAAGTTTTTGATCTTTAACCAACTTTTTCCTGTGATTTTTACTAGTTTCTTCTTTTCATATAACTTTTTCTGCTCTTTTACCTACATTTTTCATGGAAAATCTGATTATTTTCTCAATATTTTTATATTATATATATTCTGCGCTGAAACCCGCATTTCCTAAACTACTATGAAAGTTTTTGATCTTTAACCAACTTTTTCCTGTGATTTTTACTAGTTTCTTCTTTTCATATAACTTTTTCTGCTCTTTTACCTACATTTTTCATGGAAAATCTGATTATTTTCTCAATATTTTTATATTATACTGCTATTTTGATATATATACTGCGCTGAAACCCGCATTTCCTAAACTACTATGAACGTTTTTGATCTTTAACCAACTTTTTCCTGTCATTTTTACTAGTTTCTTGTTTTCATATAACTTTTTCTGCTCTTTTACCTACATTTTTCATGGAAAATCTGATTATTTTCTCATTATTTTTATATAATATATATATATATACTGCGCTGAAACCCGAACTTCCTGAACTACTATGAAAGTTTTTGATCTTTAACCAAGATTTTCCTGTGATTTTTACTAGTTTCATCTTTACATATAACTTTTTCTGCTCTTTTACCTACATTTTTCATGGAAAATCTGATTATTTTCTCAATATTTTTATATTATATATATATATATATATATACACTGCGCTGAAACCCGCATTTCCTAAACTACTATGAAAGTTTTTGATCTTTAACCAACTTTTTCCTGTGATTTTTACTAGTTTCTTCTTTTCATATAACTCTTTCTGCTCTTTTACCTATATTTTTCATGGAAAATCTGATTATTTTCTCAATATTTTTATATTATACTGCTATTTTTATATATATACTGCGCTGAAACCCGCATTTCCTAAACTACTATGAACGTTTTTGATCTTTAACCAACTTTTTCCTGTCATTTTTACTAGTTTCTTCTTTTCATATAACTTTTTCTGCTCTTTTACCTACATTTTTCATGGAAAATCTGATTATTTTCTCAATATTTTAATATTATACTGCTATTTTTATATATATACTGCGCTGAAACCCGCATTTCCTAAACTACTATGAACGTTTTTGATCTTTAACCAACTTTTTCCTGTGATTTTTACTAGTTATATATAACTTTTTCTGCTCTTTTACCTACATTTCTTATGGAAAATCTGATTATTTTCTCAATATTTTTATATTATATATATATACTGCGCTGAAACCCGCATTTCCTATACTATTACGAAAGTTTTTGATCTTTAACCAACTTTTTCCTGTGATTTTTACTAGTTTCTTCTTTTCATATAACTTTTTCTGCTCTTTTACCTACATTTTTCATGGAAAATCTGTTTATTTTCTCAATATTTTTATATTATACTGCTATTTTTATATATATACTGCGCTGAAACCCGCATTTCCTAAACTACTATGAACGTTTTTGATCTTTAACCAACTTTTTCCTGTCATTTTTACTAGTTTCTTCTTTTCATATAACTTTTTCTGCTCTTTTACCTACATTTTTCATGGAAAATCTGATTATTTTCTCATTATTTTTATATTATATATATATACTGCGCTGAAACCCGCATTTCCTGAACTACTATGAAAGTTTTCGATATTTAACCAAGATTTTCCTGTGATTTTTACTAGTTTCATCTTTACATATAACTTTTTCTGCTCTATTACCTACATTTTTCATGGAAAATCTGATTATTTTCTCAATATTTTTATATTATATATATATATATATACTGCGCTGAAACCCGCATTTCCTGAACTACTATGAAAGTTTTTGATCTTTAACCAACTTTTTCCTGTGATTTTTAAAAGTTTCTTCTTTTCATATAACTTTTTCTGCTCTTTTACCTACATTTTTCATGGAAAATCTGATTATTTTCTCAATATTTTTATATTATATATTTATTACGCGCTGAAACCCGCATTTCCTAAACTACTATGAAAGTTTTTGATCTTTAACCAACTTTTTCCTGTGATTTTTACTAGTTTCTTCTTTTCATATAACTTTTTCTGCTCTTTTACCTACATTTTTCATGGAAAATCTGATTATTTTCTCAATATTTTTATATTATACTGCTATTTTTATATATATACTGCGCTGAAACCCGCATTTCCTAAACTACTATGAAAGCTTTTGATCTTTAACCAACTTTTTCCTGTCATTTCTACTAGTTTCTTCTTTTCATATAACTTTTTCAGCTCTTTTACCTACATTTTTCATGGAAAATCTGATTACTTTCTCATTATTTTTATATTGTATATATATACTGCGCTGAAACCCGCATTTCCTGAACTACTATGAAAGTTTTTCATCTTTAACCAAGATTTTCCTGTGATTTTCACTAGTTTCATCTTTACATATAACTTTTTCTGCTCTTTTACCTATATTTTTCATGGAAAATCTGGTTATTTTCTCAATATTTTTATATTATATATATATATATATATACTGCGCTGAAACCCGTATTTCCTGACCTACTATAAATGTTTTTGATCTTTAACCAACTTTTTCCTGTGATTTTTACTAGTTTCTTCTTTTCATATAACTTTTTCTGCTCTTTTACCTACATTTTTCATGGAAAGTCTGATTATTTTCTCAATATTTTTATATTATATATATATATACTGCGCTGAAACCCGCATTTCCTATACTAGTATGAAAGTTTTTGGTCTTTAACCAACTTTTTCTGCTCTTTTACCTACATTTTTCATGGAAAATCTGATTATTTTCTCAATATTTTTATATTATACTGCTATTTTTATATATATACTGCGCTGAAACCCGCATTTCCTAAACTACTATGAAAGCTTTTGATCTTTAACCAACTTTTTCCTGTCATTTCTACTAGTTTCTTCTTTTCATATAACTTTTTCTGCTCTTTTACCTACATTTTTCATGGAAAATCTGATTATTTTCTCAATATTTTTATATTATACTGCTATTTTTATATATATACTGCGCTGAAACCCGCATTTCCTAAACTACTATGAAAGTTTTTGATCTTTAACCAACTTTTTCCTGTCATTTTTACTAGTTTCTTCTTTTCATATAACTTTTTCTGCTCTTTTACCTACATTTTTCATGGAAAATCTGATTATTTTCTCAATATTTTTATATTATACTGCTATTTTTATATATATACTGCGCTGAAACCCGCATTTCCTAAACTACTATGAAAGCTTTTAATCTTTAACCAACTTTTTCTTGTCATTTCTACTAGTTTCTTCTTTTCATATAACTTTTTCATGGAAAATCTGATTATTTTCTCATTATTTTTATATTGTATATATATACTGCGCTGAAACCCGCATTTCCTGAACTACTATGAAAGTTTTTCATCTTTAACCAAGATTTTCCTGTGATTTTCACTAGTTTCTTCTTTTCATATAACTTTTTCTGCTCTTTTACCTATATTTTTCATGGAAAATCTGGTTATTTTCTCAATATTTTTATATTATATATATATATATATATACTGCGCTGAAACCCGTATTTCCTGACCTACTATGAAAGTTTTTGATCTTTAACCAACTTTTTCCTGTGATTTTTACTAGTTTCTTCTTTTCATATAACTTTTTCTGCTCTTTTACCTACATTTTTCATGGAAAATCTGATTATTTTCTCAATATTTTTATATTATATATATATATACTGCGCTGAAACCCGCATTTCCTATACTAGTATGAAAGTTTTTGGTCTTTAACCAACTTTTTCTGCTCTTTTACCTACATTTTTCATGGAAAATCTGATTATTTTCTCAATATTTTTATATTATACTGCTATTTTTATATATATACTGCGCTGAAACCCGCATTTCCTAAACTACTATGAAAGCTTTTGATCTTTAACCAACTTTTTCCTGTCATTTCTACTAGTTTCTTCTTTTCATATAACTTTTTCTGCTCTTTTACCTACATTTTTCATGGAAAATCTGATTATTTTCTCATTATTTTTATATTATATATATATACTGCGCTGAAACCCGCATTTCCTGAACTACTATGAAAGTGTTTGATCTTTAACCAAGATTTTCCTGTGATTTTCACTAGTTTCATCTTTACATATAACTTTTTTCTGCTCTTTTACCTTTATTTTTCATGGAAAATCTGATTATTTTCTCAAAATTTTTATATTATATATATATATATATATTGCGCTGAAACCCGCATTTCCTGACCTACTATGAAAGTTTTTGATCTTCAACCAACTTTTTCCTGTGATTTTTACTAGTTTCTTCTTTTCATATAACTTTTTCTGCTCTCTTACCTCCATTTTTCATGGAAAATCTGATTATTTTCTCAATATTTTTATATTATATATATATATATACTGCGCTGAAACCCGCATTTCCTATACTAGTATGAAAGTTTTTGATCTTTAACCAACTTTTTCCTGTGATTTTTACTAGTTTCTTCTTTTCATATAACTTTTTCTGCTCTTTTACCTACATTTTTCATGGAAAATCTGATTATTTTCTCAATATTTTTATATTATACTGCTATTTTTATATATATACTGCGCTAAAGCCCGCATTTCCTAAACTACTATGAAAGTTTTTGATCTTTAACCAACTTTTTCCTGTGATTTTTAGAAGTTTCTTCTTTTCATATAACTTTTTCTGCTCTTTTACCTACATTTTTCATGGAAAATCTGATTATTTTCTCAATATTTTATATTATATATATATATACTGCGCTGAAACCCGCATTTCCTAAACTACTATGAAAGTTTTTGATCTTTAACCAACTTTTTCCTGTCATTTTTAGTAGTTTCTTCTTTTCATATAACTTTTCTGCTCTTTTACCTACATTTTTCATGGAAAATCTAATTATTTTCTCAATATTTTTATATTTTATAGATATACTGCGCTGAAACCCGCATTTCCTAAACTACTATGAAAGCTTTTGATCTTTAACCAACTTTTTCGTGTCATTTTTACTAGTTTCTTCCTTTCATATAACTTTTTCTGCTCTTTTACCTACTTTTTTCATGGAAAATCTGATTATTTTCTCAATATTTTTATATTATATATATACTGCGCTAAAACCCGCATTTCCTATACTACTATGAAAGTTTTTGACCTTTAACCAACTTTTTCCTGTGATTTTTACTAGTTTCTTCTTTTCATATAACTTTTTCTGCTCTTTTACCTACATTTTTCATGGAAAATCTGATTATTTTCTCAATATTTTTATATTATACTGCTATTTTTATATATATACTGCGCTGAAACCCGCATTTCCTAAACTACTATGAACGTTTTTGATCTTTAACCAACTTTTTCCTGTGATTTTTACTAGTTATATATAACTTTTTCTGCTCTTTTACCTACATTTTTTATGGAAAATCTGATTTTTTTTCTCAATATTTTTATATTATATATATATACTGCGTTGAAATCCGCATTTCCTTAACTACTATGAAAGTTTTTGATCTTTAACCAACTTTTTCCTGTGATTTTTACTAGTTTCTTCTTTTCATATAACTTTTTCTGCTCTTTTACCTACATTTTTCATGGAAAATCTGATTATTTTCTCAATATTTTTATATTATATATATTCTGCGCTGAAACCCGCATTTCCTAAACTACTATGAAAGTTTTTGATCTTTAACCAACTTTTTCCTGTGATTTTTACTAGTTTCTTCTTTTCATATAACTTTTTTCTGCTCTTTTACCTACATTTTTCATGGAAAATCTGATTATTTTCTCAATATTTTTATATTATACTGCTATTTTGATATATATATACTGCGCTGAAACCCGCATTTCCTAAACTACTATGAACGTTTTTGATCTTTAACCAACTTTTTCCTGTCATTTTTACTAGTTTCTTCTTTTCATATAACTTTTTCTGCTCTTTTACCTACATTTTTCATGGAAAATCTGATTATTTTCTCAATATTTTTATATTATACTGCTATTTTTATATATATACTGCGCTGAAACCCGCATTTCCTAAACTACTATGAAAGCTTTTGATCCTTAACCAACTTTTTCCTGTCATTTTTACTAGTTTCTTCTTTTCATATAACTTTTTCTGCTCTTTTACCTAGATTTTTCATGGAAAATCTGATTATTTTCTCATTATTTTTATATTATATATATATATATATACTGCGCTGAAACCCGAATTTCCTGAACTACTATGAAAGTTTTTGATCTTTAACCAAGATTTTCCTGTGATTTTTACTAGTTTCATCTTTACATATAACTTTTTCTGCTCTTTTACCTACATTTTTCATGGAAAATCTTATTATTTTCTCAATATTTTTATATTATACTGCTATTTTTATATATATACTGCGCTGAAACCCGCATTTCCTAAACTACTATGAAAGTTTTTGATCTTTAACCAACTTTTTCCTGTGATTTTTACTAGTTTCTTCTTTTCATATAACTCTTTCTGCTCTTTTACCTATATTTTTCATGAAAAATCTGATTATTTTCTCAATATTTTTATATTATACTGCTAATTTTATATATATACTGCGCTGAAACCCGCATTTCCTAAACTACTATGAACGTTTTTGATCTTTAACCAACTTTTTCCTGTCATTTTTACTAGTTTCTTCTTTTCATATAACTTTTTCTGCTCTTTTACCTACATTTTTCATGGAAAATCGGATTATTTTCTCAATATTTTTATATTATACTGCTATTTTTATATATATACTGCGCTGAAACCCGCATTTCCTAAACTACTATGAACGTTTTTGATCTTTAACCAACTTTTTCCTGTGATTTTTACTAGTTATATATAACTTTTTCTGCTCTTTTACCTACATTTCTTATGGAAAATCTGATTATTTTCTCAATATTTTTATAATATATATATACTGCGCTGAAACCCGCATTTCCTATACTATTAAGAAAGTTTTTGATCTTTAACCAACTTTTTCCTGTGATTTTTACTAGTTTCTTCTTTTCATATAACTTTTTCTGCTCTTTTACCTACATTTTTCATGGAAAATCTGATTATTTTCTCAATATTTTTATATTATACTGCTATTTTTATATATATACTGCGCTGAAACCCGCATTTCCTAAACTACTATGAACGTTTTTGATCTTTAACCAACTTTTTCCTGTCATTTTTACTAGTTTCTTCTTTTCATATAACTTTTTCTGCTCTTTTACCTACATTTTTCATGGAAAATCTGATTATTTTCTCAATATTTTTATATTATACTGCTATTTTTATATATATACTGCGCTGAAACCCGCATTTCCTAAACTACTATGAAAGCTTTTGATCCTTAACCAACTTTTTCCTGACATTTTTACTAGTTTCTTCTTTTCATATAACTTTTTCTGCTCTTTTACCTACATTTTTCATGGAAAATCTGATTATTTTCTCATTATTTTTATATTGTATATATATACTGCGCTGAAACCCGAATTTCCTGAACTACTATGAAAGTTTTTGATCTTTAACCAAGATTTTCCTGTGATTTTTACTAGTTTCATCTTTACATATAGCTTTTTCTGCTCTTTTACCTACATTTTTCATGGAAAATCTGATTATTTTCTCAATATTTTTATAT
This sequence comes from Eristalis arbustorum, assembly GCA_916610145.1. Lineage (NCBI taxonomy): Eukaryota > Metazoa > Arthropoda > Insecta > Diptera > Syrphidae > Eristalis > Eristalis arbustorum. Next base: position 14,041 of record CAKAIZ010000436.1, on the reverse strand, counting down.
TATATATATATATATACTGCGCTGAAACCCGCATTTCCTGAACTGTTATGAAAGTTTTTGATCTTTTACCAACTTTTCCCTGTGATTTTTACTAGTTTCTTCTTTTCATATAACTTTTTCTGCTCTTTTACCTACATTTTTCATGGAAAATCTGATTATTTTCTCAATATTTTTATATTATATATATATACTGCGCTGAAACCCGCATTTCCTAAACTACTATGAAAGTTTTTGATCTTTAACCAACTTTTTCGTGTCATTTTTACTAGTTTCTTCTTTTCATATAACTTTTTCTGCTCTTTTACCTACTTTTTTCATGGAAAATCTGATTATTTTCTCAATATTTTTATATTATATATATATACTGCGCTAAAACCCGCATTTCCTATAATACTATGAAAGTTTTTGACCTCTAACCAACTTTTTCCTGTGATTTTTACTAGTTTCTTCTTTTCATATAACTTTTTCTGCTCTTTTACCTACATTTTTCATGGAAAATCTGATTATTTTCTCAATATTTTTATATTATACTGCTATTTTTATATATATACTGCGCTGAAACCCGCATTTCCTAAACTACTATGAACGTTTTTGATCTTTAACCAACTTTTTCCTGTGATTTTTACTAGTTATATATAACTTTTTCTGCTCTTTTACCTACATTTTTTATAGAAAATCTGATTATTTTCTCAATATTTTCATATTATATATATATACTGCGCTGAAATCCGCATTTCCTAAACTACTATGAAAGTTTTTGATCTTTAACCAACTTTTTCCTGTGATTTTTACTAGTTTCTTCTTTTCATATAACCTTTTCTGCTCTTTTACCTACATTTTTCATGGAAAATCTGATTATTTTCTCAATATTTTTATATTATATATATATACTGCACTGAAACCCGCATTTCCTAAACAACTATGAAAGTTTTTGATCTTTAACCAACTTTTTCCTGTCATTTTTACTAGTTTCTTCTTTTCATATAACTTTTTCTGCTCTTTTACCTACTTTTTTCATTTAAAATCTGATTATTTTCTCGATATTTTTATATTATATATATACTGCGCTGAAACCCGCATTTCCTAAACTACTATGAAAGTTTTTGATCTTTAACCAACTTTTCCTGTGATTTTTACTAGTTTCTTCTTTTCATATAACTTTTTCTGCTCTTTTACCTACATTTTTCATGGAAAATCTGATTATTTTCTCAATATTTTTATATTATACTGCTATTTTTAAATATATACTGCGCTGAAACCCGCATTTCCTAAACTACTATGAACGTTTTTGATCTTTAACCAACTTTTTCCTGTCATTTTTACTAGTTTCTTCTTTTCATATAACTTTTTCTGCTCTTTTACCTACTTTTTTCATTTAAAATCTGATTATTTTCTCGATATTTTTATATTATATATATACTGCGCTGAAACCCGCATTTCCTAAACTACTATGAAAGTTTTTGATCTTTAACCAACTTTTCCTGTGATTTTTACTAGTTTCTTCTTTTCATATAACTTTTTCTGCTCTTTTACCTACATTTTTCATGGAAAATCTGATTATTTTTTCAATATTTTTATATTATGCTGCTATTTTTATATATATACTGCGCTGAAACCCGCATTTCCTAAACTATGAAAGCTTTTGATCCTTAACCAACTTTTTCCTGACATTTTTACTAGTTTCTTCTTTTCATATAACTTTTTCTGCTCTTTTACCTACATTTTTCATGGAAAATCTGATTATTTTCTCATTATTTTTATATTGTATATATATACTGCGCTGAAACCCGAATTTCCTGAACTACTATGAAAGTTTTTGATCTTTAACCAAGATTTTCCTTTGATTTTTACTAGTTTCATCTTTACATATAGCTTTTCCTGCTCTTTTACCTACATTTTTCATGGAAAATCTGATTATTTTCTCAATATTTTTATATTATATATATATATACTGCGCTGAATCCCGCATTTCCTGAACTGTTATGAAAGTTTTTGATCTTTTACCAACTTTTTCCTGTGATTTTTACTAGTTTCTTCTTTTCATATAACTTTTTCTGCTCTTTTACCTACATTTTTCATGGAAAATCTGATTATTTTCTCAATATTTTTATATTATACTGCTATTTTTATATATATACTGCGCTGAAACCCGCATTTCCTAAACTACTATGAACGTTTTTGATCTTTAACCAACTTTTTCCTGTGATTTTTACTAGTTATATATAACTTTTTCTGCTCTTTTACCTACATTTTTTATGGAAAATCTGATTATTTTCTCAATATTTTTATAGTATATATATATACTGCGCTGAAATCCGCATTTCCTAAACTACTATGAAAGTTTTTGATCTTTAACCAACTTTTTCCTGTGATTTTTACTAGTTTCTTCTTTTCATATAACTTTTTCTGCTCTTTTACCTACATTTTTCATGGAAAATCTGATTATTTTCTCAATATTTTTATATTATATATATTCTGCGCTGAAACCCGCATTTCCTAAACTACTATGAAAGTTTTTGATCTTTAACCAACTTTTTCCTGTGATTTTTACAAGTTTCTTCTTTTCCTATAACTTTTTCTGCTCTTTTACCTACATTTTTCATGGAAAATCTGATTATTTTCTCAATATTTTTATATTATACTGCTATTTTGATATATATACTGCGCTGAAACCCGCATTTCCTAAACTACTATGAACGTTTTTGATCTTTAACCAACTTTTTCCTGTCATTTTTACTAGTTTCTTGTTTTCATATAACTTTTTCTGCTCTTTTACCTACATTTTTCATGGAAAATCTGATTATTTTCTCTTTATTTTTATATTATATATATATATACTGCGCTGAAACCCGAACTTCCTGAACTACTATGAAAGTTTTTGATCTTTAACCAAGATTTTCCTGTGATTTTTACTAGTTTCATCTTTACATATAACTTTTTCTGCTCTTTTACCTACATTTTTCATGGAAAATCTGATTATTTTCTCAATATTTTTATATTATATATATATATATACTGCGCTGAAACCCGTATTTCCTAAACTACTATGAAAGTTTTTGATCTTTAACCAACTTTTTCCTGTGATTTTTACTAGTTTCTTCTTTTCATATAACTCTTTCTGCTCTTTTACCTATATTTTTCATGGAAAATCTGATTATTTTCTCAATATTTTTATATTATACTGCTATTTTTATATATATACTGCGCTGAAACCCGCATTTCCTAAACTACTATGAACGTTTTTGATCTTTAACCAACTTTTTCCTGTCATTTTTACTAGTTTCTTCTTTTCATATAACTTTTTCTGCTCTTTTACCTACATTTTTCATGGAAAATCTGATTATTTTCTCAATATTTTAATATTATACTGCTATTTTTATATATATACTGCGCTAAAACCCGCATTTCCTAAACTACTATGAACGTTTTTGATCTTTAACCAACTTTTTCCTGTGATCTTTACTAGTTATATATAACTTTTTCTGCTCTTTTACCTACATTTCTTATGGAAAATCTGATTATTTTCTCAATATTTTTATATTATATATATATACTGCGCTGAAACCCGCATTTCCTATACTATTACGAAAGTTTTTGATCTTTAACCAACTTTTTCCTGTGATTTTTACTAGTTTCTTCTTTCCATATAACTTTTTCTGCTCTTTTACCTACATTTTTCATGGAAAATCTGATTATTTTCTCATTATTTTTATATTATATATATATACTGCGCTGAAACCCGCATTTCCTGAACTACTATGAAAGTTATTGATCTTTAACCAAGATTTTCCTGTGATTTTTACTAGTTTCATCTTTACATATAACTTTTTCTGCTCTATTACCTACATTTTTCATGGAAAATCTGATTATTTTCTCAATATTTTTATATTATATATATATATATACTGCGCTGAAACCCGCATTTCCTGAACTACTATGAAAGTTTTTGATCTTTAACCAACTTTTTCCTGTGATTTTTAAAAGTTTCTTCTTTTCATATAACTTTTTCTGCTCTTTTACCTACATTTTTCATGGAAAATCTGATTATTTTCTCAATATTTTTATATTATATATTTATACTGCGCTGAAACCCGCATTTCCTAAACTACTATGAAAGTTTTTGATCTTTAACCAACTTTTTCCGGTGATTTTTACTAGTTTCTTCTTTTCATATAACTTTTTCTGCTCTTTTACCTACATTTTTCATGGAAAATCTGATTATTTTCTCAATATTTTTATATTATACTGCTATTTTTATATATATACTGCGCTGAAACCCGCATTTCCTAAACTACTATGAAAGTTTTTGATCTTTAACCAACTTTTTCCTGTCATTTTTACTAGTTTCTTCTTTTCATATAACTTTTTCTGCTCTTTTACCTACATTTTTCATGGAAAATCTGATTATTTTCTCAATATTTTTATATTATACTGCTATTTTTATATATATACTGCGCTGAAACCCGCATTTCCTAAACTACTATGAAAGCTTTTGATCTTTAACCAACTTTTTCCTGTCATTTCTACTAGTTTCTTCTTTTCATATAACTTTTTCAGCTCTTTTACCTACATTTTTCATGGAAAATCTGATTATTTTCTCATTATTTTTATATTGTATATATATACTGCGCTGAAACCCGCATTTCCTGAACTACTATGAAAGTTTTTCATCTTTAACCAAGATTTTCCTGTGATTTTCACTAGTTTCATCTTTACATATAACTTTTTCTGCTCTTTTACCTATATTTTTCATGGAAAATCTGGTTATTTTCTCAATATTTTTATATTATATATGTATATATATACTGCGCTGAAACCCGTATTTCCTGACCTACTATGAAAGTTTTTGATCTTTAACCAACTTTTTCCTGTGATTTTTACTAGTTTCTTCTTTTCATATAACTTTTTCTGCTCTTTTACCTACATTTTTCATGGAAAATCTGATTATTTTCTCAATATTTTTATATTATATATATATATATACTGCGCTGAAACCCGCATTTCCTAAACTACTATGAAAGTTTTTGATCTTTAACCAACTTTTTCTGCTCTTTTACCTACATTTTTCATGGAAAATCTGATTATTTTCTCAATATTTTTATATTATACTGCTATTTTTATATATATACTGCGCTGAAACCCGCATTTCCTAAACTACTATGAAAGCTTTTGATCTTTAACCAACTTTTTCCTGTCATTTCTACTAGTTTCTTCTTTTCATATAACTTTTTCTGCTCTTTTACCTACATTTTTCATGGAAAATCTGATTATTTTCTCATTATTTTTATATTATATATATATACTGCGCTGAAACCCGCATTTCCTGAACTACTATGAAAGTTTTTGATCTTTAACCAAGATTTTCCTGTGATTTTCACTAGTTTCATCTTTACATATAACTTTTTCTGCTCTTTTACCTATATTTTTCATGGAAAATCTGATTATTTTCTCAATATTTTTATATTATATATATATATATACTGCGCTGAAACCCGCATTTCCTGACCTACTATGAAAGTTTTTGATCTTTAACCAACTTTTTCCTGTGATTTTTACTAGTTTCTTCTTTTCATATAACTTTTTCTGCTCTCTTACCTCCATTTTTCATGGAAAATCTGATTATTTTCTCAATATTTTTATATTATATATATATATATACTGCGCTGAAACCCGCATTTCCTATACTAGTATGAAAGTTTTTGATCTTTAACCAACTTTTTCCTGTGATTTTTACTAGTTTCTTCTTTTCATATAACTTTTTCTGCTCTTTTACCTACATTTTTCATGGAAAATCTGATTATTTTCTCAATATTTTTATATTATACTGCTATTTTTATATATATACTGCGCTGAAACCCGCATTTCCTAAACTACTATGAAAGTTTTTGATCTTTAACCAACTTTTTCCTGTGATTTTTAGAAGTTTCTTCTTTTCATATAACTTTTTCTGCTCTTTTACCTACATTTTTCATGGAAAATCTGATTATTTTCTCAATATTTTTATATTATACTGCTATTTTTATATATATACTGCGCTGAAACCCGCATTTCCTAAACTACTATGAAAGTTTTTGATCTTTAACTAACTTTTTCCTGTGATTTTTAGAAGTTTCTTCTTTTCATATAACTTTTTCTGCTCTTTTACCTGCATTTTTCATGGAAAATCTAATTATTTTCTTAATATTTTTATATTTTATATATATACTGCGCTGAAGCCCGCATTTCCTAAACTACTATGAAAGTTTTTGATCTTTAACCAACTTTTTCGTGTCATTTTTACTAGTTTCTTCTTTTCATATAACTTTTTCTGCTCTTTTACCTACTTTTTTCATGGAAAATCTGATTATTTTCTCAATATTTTTATATTATATATATATACTGCGCTAAAACCCGCATTTCCTATACTACTATGAAAGTTTTTGACCTTTAACCAACTTTTTCCTGTGATTTTTACTAGTTTCTTCTTTTCATATAACTTTTTCTGCTCTTTTACCTACATTTTTCATGGAAAATCTGATTATTTTCTCAATATTTTTATATTATACTGCTATTTTTATATATATACTGCGCTGACACCCGCATTTCCTAAACTACTATGAACGTTTTTGATCTTTAACCAACTTTTTCCTGTGATTTTTACTAGTTATATATAACTTTTTCTGCTCTTTTACCTACATTTTTTATGGAAAATCTGATTATTTTCTCAATATTTTTATATTATATATATATACTGCGTTGAAATCCGCATTTCCTAAACTACTATGAAAAATTTTGATCTTTAACCAACTTTTTCCTGTGATTCTTACTAGTTTCTTCTTTTCATATAACTTTTTCTGCTCTTTTACCTACATTTTTCATGGAAAATCTGATTATTTTCTCAATATTTTTATATTATATATATTCTGCGCTGAAACCCGCATTTCCTAAACTACTATGAAAGTTTTTGATCTTTAACCAACTTTTTCCTGTGATTTTTACTAGTTTCTTCTTTTCATATAACTTTTTCTGCTCTTTTACCTACATTTTTCATGGAAAATCTGATTATTTTCTCAATATTTTTATATTATACTGCTATTTTGATATATATATACTGCGCTGAAACCCGCATTTCCTAAACTACTATGAACGTTTTTTCATGGAAAATCTGATTATTTTCTCAATATTTTTATATTATACTGCTATTTTTATATATATACTGCGCTGAAACCCGCATTTCCTAAACTACTATGAAAGCTTTTGATCCTTAACCAACTTTTTCCTGTCATTTTTACAAGTTTCTTCTTTTCATATAACTTTTTCTGCTCTTTTACCTAGATTTTTCATGGAAAATCTGATTATTTTCTCATTATTTTTATATTATATATATATACTGCGCTGAAACCCGAATTTCCTGAACTACTATGAAAGTTTTTGATCTTTAACCAAGATTTTCCTGTGATTTTTACTAGTTTCATCTTTACATATAACTTTTTCTGCTCTTTTACCTACATTTTTCATGGAAAATCTGATTATTTTCTCAATATTTTTATATTATATATATATATATATACTGCGCTGAAACCCGCATTTCCTAAGCTACTATGAAAGTTTTTGATCTTTAACCAACTTTTTCCTGTGATTTTTACTAGTTTCTTCTTTTCATATAACTCTTTCTGCTCTTTTACCTATATTTTTCATGGAAAATCTGATTATTTTCTCAATATTTTTATATTATACTGCTATTTTTATATATATACTGCGCTGAAACCCGCATTTCCTAAACTACTATGAACGTTTTTGATCTTTAACCAACTTTTTCCTGTCATTTTTACTAGTTTCTTCTTTTCATATAACTTTTTCTGCTCTTTTACCTACATTTTTCATGGAAAATCTGATTATTTTCTCAATATTTTTTTATTATACTGCTATTTTTATATATATATACTGCGCTGAAACCCGCATTTCCTAAGCTACTATGAACGTTTTTAATCTTTAACCAACTTTTTCCTGTGATTTTTACTAGTTATATATAACTTTTTCTGCTCTTTTACCTACATTTCTTATGGAAAATCTGATTATTTTCTCAATATTTTTATATTATATATATATACTGCGCTGAAACCCGCATTTCCTATACTATTACGAAAGTTTTTGATCTTTAACCAACTTTTTCCTGTGATTTTTACTAGTTTCTTCTTTTCATATAACTTTTTCTGCTCTTTTACCTACATTTTTCATGGAAAATCTGATTATTTTCTCAATATTTTTATATTATACTGCTATTTTTATATATATACTGCGCTGAAACCCGCATTTCCTAAACTACTATGAACGTTTTTGATCTTTAACCAACTTTTTCCTGTCATTTTTACTAGTTTCTTCTTTTCATATAACTTTTTCTGCTCTTTTACCTACATTTTTCATGGAAAATCTGATTATTTTTTCAATATTTTTATATTATACTGCTATTTTTATATATATACTGCGCTGAAACCCGCATTTCCTAAACTACTATGAAAGCTTTTGATCCTTAACCAACTTTTTCCTGACATTTTTACTAGTTTCTTCTTTTCATATAACTTTTTCTGCTCTTTTACCTACATTTTTCATGGAAAATCTGATTATTTTCTCAATATTTTTATATTGTATATATATACTGCGCTGAAACCCGAATTTCCTGAACTACTATGAAAGTTTTTGATCTTTAACCAAGATTTTCCTGTGATTTTTACTAGTTTCATCTTTTCATATAACTTTTTCTGCTCTTTTACCTACATTTTTCATGGAAAATCTGATTATTTTCTCAATATTTTTATATTATACTGCTATTTTTATATATATACTGCGCTGAAACCCGCATTTCCTAAACTACTATGAACGTTTTTGATCTTTAACCAACTTTTTCCTGTGATTTTTACTAGTTTCTTCTTTTCATATAACTCTTTCTGCTCTTTTACCTATATTTTTCATGGAAAATCTGATTATTTTCTCAATATTTTTATATTATACTGCTATTTTTATATATATACTGCGCTGAAACCCGCATTTCCTAAACTACTATGAAAGTTTTTGATCTTTAACCAACTTTTTCGTGTCATTTTTACTAGTTTCTTCTTTTCATATAACTTTTTCTGCTCTTTTACCTACATTTTTCATGGAAAATCTGATTATTTTCTCAATATTTTTATATTATACTGCTATTTTTATATATATACTGCGCTGAAACCCGCATTTCCTAAACTACTATGAACGTTTTTGATCTTTAACCAAGTTTTTCCTGTGATTTTTACTAGTTATATATAACTTTTTCTGCTCTTTTACCTACATTTCTTATGGAAAATCTGATTATTTTCTCAATATTTTTATATTATATATATGTACTGCACTGAAACCCGCATTTCCTATACTATTACGAAAGTTTTTGATCTTTAACCAACTTTTTCCTGTGATTTTTACTAGTTTCTTCTTTTCATATAACTTTTTCTGCTCTTTTACCTACATTTTTCATGGAAAATCTGATTATTTTCTCAATATTTTTATATTATACTGCTATTTTTATATATATACTGCGCTGAAACCCGCATTTCCTAAACTACTATGAACGTTTTTGATCTTTAACCAACTTTTTCCTGTCATTTTTAGTAGTTTCTTCTTTTCATATAACTTTTCTGCTCTTTTACCTACATTTTTCATGGAAAATCTAATTATTTTCTCAATATTTTTATATTTTATATATATACTGCGCTGAAACCCGCATTTCCTAAACTACTATGAAAGTTTTTGATCTTTAACCAACTTTTTCGTGTCATTTTTACTAGTTTCTTCTTTTCATATAACTTTTTCTGCTCTTTTACCTACTTTTTTCATGGAAAATCTGATTATTTTCTCAATATTTTTATATTATATATATATACTGCGCTAAAACCCGTATTTCCTATACTACTATGAAAGTTTTTGACCTTTAACCAACTTTTTCCTGTGATTTTTACTAGTTTCTTCTTTTCATATAACTTTTTCTGCTCTTTTACCTACATTTTTCATGGAAAATCTGATTATTTTCTCAATATTTTTATATTATACTGCTATTTTTATATATATACTGCGCTGAAACCCGCATTTCCTAAATTACTATGAACGTTTTTGATCTTTAACCAACTTTTTCCTGTGATTTTTACTGGTTATATATAACTTTTTCTACTCTTTTACCTACATTTTTTATGGAAAATCTGATTATTTTCTCAATATTTTTATATTATATATATATACTGCGTTGAAATCCGCATTTCCTAAACTACTATGAAAGTTTTTGATCTTTAACCAACTTTTTCCTGTGATTTTTACTAGTTTCTTCTTTTCATATAACTTTTTCTGCTCTTTTACCTACATTTTTCATGGAAAATCTGATTATTTTCTCAATATTTTTATATTATATATATTCTGCGCTGAAACCCGCATTTCCTAAACTACTATGAAAGTTTTTGATCTTTAACCAACTTTTTCCTGTGATTTTTACTAGTTTCTTCTTTTCATATAACTTTTTCTGCTCTTTTACCTACATTTTTCATGGAAAATCTGATTATTTTCTCAATATTTTTATATTATACTGCTATTTTGATATATATATACTGCGCTGAAACCCGCATTTCCTAAACTACTATGAACGTTTTTGATCTTGAACCAACTTTTTCCTGTCATTTTTACTAGTTTCTTCTTTTCATATAACTTTTTCTGCTCTTTTACCTACATTTTTCATGGAAAATCTGATTATTTTCTCAATATTTTTATATTATACTGCTATTTTTATATATATACTGCGCTGAAACCCGCATTTCCTAAACTACCATGAAAGCTTTTGATCCTTAACCAACTTTTTCCTGTCATTTTTACTAGTTTCTTCTTTTCATATAACTTTTTTCTGCTCTTTTACCTAGATTTTTCATGGAAAATCTGATTATTTTCTCATTTATTTTTATATTATATATATATATATACTGCGCTGAAACCGAATTTCCTGAACTACTATGAAAGTTTTTGATCTTTAACCAAGATTTTCCTGTGATTTTTACTAGTTTCATCTTTACATATAACTTTTTCTGCTCTTTTACCTACATTTTTCATGGAAAATCTGATTATTTTCTCAATATTTTTATATTATATATATATATATATACTGCGCTGAAACCCGCATTTCCTAAACTACTATGAAAGTTTTTGATCTTTAACCAACTTTTTCCTGTGATTTTTACTAGTTTCTTCTTTTCATATAACTTTTTTCTGCTCTTTTACCTACATTTTTCATGGAAAATCTGATTATTTTCTCAATATTTTTATATTATACTGCTATTTTTATATATATACTGCGCTTGAAACCCGCATTTCCTAAACTACTGTGAACGTTTTTGATCTTTAACCAACTTTTTCCTGTGATTTTTACTGGTTATATATAACTTTTTCTACTCTTTTACCTACATTTTTTATGGAAAATCTGATTATTTTCTCAATATTTTTATATTATATATATATACTGCGTTGAAACCCGCATTTCCTAAACTACTATGAAAGTTTTTTGATCTTTAACCAACTTTTTCCTGTGATTTTTACTAGTTTCTTCTTCTTTCATATAACTTTTTCTGCTCTTTTACCTACATTTTTCATGGAAAATCTGATTATTTTCTCAATATTTTTATATTATATATATTCTGCGCTGAAACCCGCATTTCCTAAACTACTATGAAAGTTTTTGATCTTTAACCAACTTTTTCCTGTGATTTTTACTAGTTTCTTCTTTTCATATAACTTTTTCTGCTCTTTTACCTACATTTTTCATATAAAATCTGATTATTTTCTCAATATTTTTATATTATACTGCTATTTTGATATATATATACTGCGCTGAAACCCGCATTTCCTAAACTACTATGAACGTTTTTGATCTTGAACCAACTTTTTCCTGTCATTTTACTAGTTTCTTCTTTTCATATAACTTTTTCTGCTCTTTTACCTACATTTTTCATGGAAAATCTGATTATTTTCTCAATATTTTTATATTATACTGCTATTTTTATATATATACTGCGCTGAAACCCGCATTTCCTAAACTACCATGAAAGCTTTTGATCCTTAACCAACTTTTTCCTGTCATTTTTACTAGTTTCTTCTTTTCATATAACTTTTTCTGCTCTTTTACCTAGATTTTTCATGGAAAATCTGATTATTTTCTCATTATTTTTATATTATATATATATATACTGCGCTGAAACCCGAATTTCCTGAACTACTATGAAAGTTTTTGATCTTTAACCAAGATTTTCCTGTGATTTTCACTAGTTTCATCTTTACATATAACTTTTTCTGCTCTTTTACCTACATTTTTCATGGAAAATCTGATTATTTTCTCAATATTTTTATATTATATATATATATATATACTGCGCTGAAACCCGCATTTCCTAAACTACTATGAAAGTTTTTGATCTTTAACCAACTTTTTCCTGTGATTTTTACTAGTTTCTTCTTTTCATATAACTCTTTCTGCTCTTTTACCTATATTTTCCATGGAAAATCTGATTATTTTCTCAATATTTTTTATATTATACTGCTATTTTTATATATATACTGCGCTGAAACCCGCATTTCCTAAACTACTATGAACGTTTTTGATCTTTAACCAACTTTTTCCTGTCATTTTTACTAGTTTCTTCTTTTCATATAACTTTTTCTGCTCTTTTACCTACATTTTTTCATGGAAAATCTGATTATTTTCTCAATATTTTTATATTATACTGCTATTTTTATATATATACTGCGCTGAAACCCGCATTTCCTAAACTACTATGAAAGTTTTTGATCTTTAACCAACTTTTTCCTGTGATTTTTACTAGTTATATATAACTTTTTCTGCTCTTTTACCTACATTTCTTATGGAAAATCTGATTATTTTCTCAATATTTTTATATTATATATATATACTGCGCTGAAACCCGCATTTCCTATACTATTACGAAAGTTTTTGATCTTTAACCAACTTTTTCCTGTGATTTTTACTAGTTTCTTCTTTTCATATAACTTTTTCTGCTCTTTTACCTACATTTTTCATGGAAAATCTGATTATTTTCTCAATATTTTTATATTATACTGCTATTTTTATATATATACTGCGCTGAAACCCGCATTTCCTAAACTACTATGAACGTTTTTGATCTTTAACCAACTTTTTCCTGTCATTTTTACTAGTTTCTTCTTTTCATATAACTTTTTCTGCTCTTTTACCTACATTTTTCATGGAAAATCTGATTATTTTTTCAATATTTTTATATTATACTGCTATTTTTATATATATACTGCGCTGAAACCCGCATTTCCTAAACTACTATGAAAGCTTTTGATCCTTAACCAACTTTTTCCTGACATTTTTACTAGTTTCTTCTTTTCATATAACTTTTTCTGCTCTTTTACCTACATTTTTCATGGAAAATCTGATTATTTTCTCAATATTTTTATATTATACTGCTATTTTTATATATATACTGCACTGAAACCCGCATTTCTTAAACTACTATTAACGTTTTTGATCTTTAACCAAGTTTTTCATGTCATTTTTACTAGTTTCTTCTTTTCATATAACTTTTTCTGCTCTTTTACCTACATTTTTCATGGAAAATCTGATTATTTTCTCAATATTTTTATATTATACTGCTATTTTTATATATATACTGCGTTGAAACCCGCATTTCCTATACGAGTATGAAAGTTTTTGATCTTTAACCAACTTTTTCCTGTGATTTTTACCGACCTATTTACCTACATTTTTCATGGAAAATCTGATTATTTTCTCAATATTTTTATATTATACTGCTATTTTTATATATATACTGCGCTGAAACCCGCATTTCCTAAACTACTATGAAAGCTTTTGATCCTTAACCAACTTATTCCTGACATTTTTACTAGTTTCTTCTTTTCATATAACTTTTTCTGCTCTTTTACCTACATTTTTAATGGAAAATCTGATTAATTTCTCAATATTTTTATATTATACTGCTATTAACCAACTTTTTCCTGT
>CAKAIZ010000435.1:37500-75240 GCA_916610145.1 Eristalis arbustorum | reverse complement strand
GGTAAAAGAGCAGAAAAAGTTATATGAAAAGAAGAAACTAGTAAAAATCACAGGAAAAAGTTGGTTAAAGATCAAAAACGTTCATAGTAGTTTAGGAAATGCGGGTTTCAAGGCAATATATATATATATATATAATATAAAAATATTGAGAAAATAATCAGATTTTTCATGAAAAAAGTAGGTAAAAGAGCAGAAAAAGTTATATGAAAAGAAGAAACTAGTAAAAATCACAGGAAAAAGTTGGTTAAAGATCAAAAACTTTCAAGTAGAGTTTAGGAAATGCGGGTTTTCAGCGCAGTATATATATAAAAATGGCAGTATAATATAAAAATATTGAGAAAATAATCAGATTTTCCATGAACAAAGTAGGTAAAAGAGCAGAAAAAGTTATATGAAAAAGAAGAAACTAGTAAAAATCACAGGAAAAAGTTGGTTAAAGATCAAAAACTTTAATATTGAGATAATATAAAAATATTGAGAAAATAATCAGATTTTCCATGAAAAATGTAGGTAAAAGAGCAGAAAAAAGTTATATGAAAAGAAGAAACTAGTAAAAATCACAGGAAAAAAGTTGGTTAAAGATCAAAAACTTTCAAGTAGTTTAGGAAATGCGGGTTTCAGCGCAGTATATATATAAAAATAGCAGTATAATATAAAAATATTGAGAAAATAATCAGATTTTCCATGAACAAAGTAGGTAAAAGAGCAGAAAAAGTTATATGAAAAGAAGAAACTAGTAAAAAATCACAGGAAAAAAGTTGGTTAAAGATCAAAAACTTTCATAGTAGTTTAGGAAATGCGGGTTTCAGCGCAGTGTATATATAAAAATAGCAGTATAATATAAAAATATTGAGAAAATAATCAGATTTTCCATGAAAAATGTAGGTAAAAGAGCAGAAAAAGTTATATGAAAAGAAGAAACTAGTAAAAATCACAGGAAAAAGTTGGTTAAAGATCAAAAACTTTCATAGTAGTTTAGGAAATGCGGGTTTCAAGGCAATATATATATATTAAAGTCCCCTGCTATTTTATCATAGCAGGGGACTTTAACTCTAGACAAAGAGAATGGGGATGCAATAGAAATTGCAACAGGGGAACGCCTTTAACAACTGGTTGAATGAGCATGATGAGTTGCGGGCAGACCTGCTTGCAACCGAGATACCATCATTTCCCAGAAGCGGAAATTATCTAGATCTACTATTGATTGACAGACGACTGACTATACATGACATAGATAGAAGCACACGGAACTGCTTAAACACGATAGAGTACGATAGTGATCATCGTGCTTTCTCAGCGGTTATCCAGATCCCGAACGAGGTGGTTGAACTGGGGGAATATGTCCAGAAGAACCCTTATAATTACAATAAGGCTCGCTGGCCTCGCTTCACCAGGGCTTTATCCATTGAACTCCGGTCGAGTGCAATCAATCCACCAAAGAACAGAAACCTTACGAACGAAGAGGTTGATAGGTACCTCAAACGAAGGGACAACGCCATAATACGTACAATGGACAAGACAATTCCGAAGGTAGTGCACTCCGATGATATTGATGTTTATCGGAACACCACCATAGACGCACTTCACGTGCATAAAAGTAGATTGCTGTCAAGACTTAAACTCTTGCACAGACGGTTTACAGACCCGAGAAGTCCAGAAGTCAGATCTCTGAAGTCTGAGATCAAAAACCTCCAACAATTAATAAAAATCAATTACAATTTAGCTATAAACTTGCACTGGGGCAATAAAATCCGGGCTGTACAATCCAAAATCCCGGGTATGTTCCCGCAAGTAAATAAAATATTCAGGAGGAAAGATCAAAATGACATTCAAATCGTTCGACTTCCCAGAACAACGGACAACGAACAACTACTGACCTCAATCGATATTGATCCAGATGAGGCTGTGCTAGATGATGACTTTTTCGTGATCGAAGATCCCCAGGAGAAGATTAAAACAATTGGTGCTGTTTTCCAAAGAGTTTATACGGTCAACGAGGTTCGTATGCCGAACAACGACCTGGAGAACAGAGCCTCGCTAAATCATTTCTATCTCAGTAATGAGATTAGTCAATGGCGTTTGAAGAATCACGGTTTTACTAGATTCAATGACGAAAATATGGCAAACAATGCCGTTGCCAATCATGGAAACCATATAGTGATTTCCCAAGAAGATCTCCAGGGGGTCCTTAGATCTATGAAGAACAAGAAATCAGCTGGGATAGATGGTATCCCGAACATTGTGCTTAATCATCTCCCTCAGGCGGCAATTGACATTTACACTACACTGTTCAACAACGCGCTCAGTAATGCTTATTACCCAGAACATTGGAAGACAGCTGTGGTGCAACAAATCCCTAAACGGGACAAAGACAAAAGCATCCCGTCAAACCTCCGATCGATAAGTCTTCTTCCTTGCATCAGCAAGGTCTTCGAAAAGATTGTCATTCGAGCCCTGAAAACGTGGGTCGAGGACAACAATATTATACCGGACAACCAGTTTGGTTTCAGGGCGGGGCATTACACCACACATGCCGCGTCAAAACTGGTATCCGACATTCAATGGAACAAAAATAAGAAAGAATGTACGGGGTGCCTGTCTGATCGACTTAGAGAAGGCGTTCGATACCGTATGGTTAGAGAGCCTTTTCCTTAAGCTCGTTAGACTTGCCTTACATAAACCTTTGCTATACATGATATACAACATGGTAACAGGTAGAAAGTTCGTCGTTAAAAGTGGCGGTGTAACTTCTACCACAGTTTTTAATATCAATAATGGTCTACAACAGGGGGCTGTTGGTTCCCCGATATTGTTTGCTATATTCACTGCAGATCTCCTAAGGTCAATACCGCACCTAATCGCGTACGCCGATGACCTAGTGGCGTACAGATCAGGTCCTAAGGTAGAAGTCATTAATACCTTGTTGCAACGTGACTTCGACAACATTTTGAAATATTGCAATGACTGGAAGCTGCTTATCAACTTTCAGAAATGTGAAACTATCCTTTTCCGTACCCCGCTGGCCAGGGCCTCAAGGGATACGCGCGTAAACTGGAAGAAGTTCGCCATAGTTGACCCACAGGGTCAGCCGCTAACCGTGAAAACTGTAGTTAGATATCTTGGCATATGGTTGGATCATTTTCTGTATTATGACAAACATACAGAGAAGGCTCTGACCAACGCTAGAAAAGCCTTTGCTGTGGCAAGTAAGCTATTTTACAGCAGCCAACTTGATACCAGGGTGAAGGTAATCTGCTACATGGCCCTCATAAGGCCTGTCATGGTGTATGGTTGTCCCCTGTGGTTCAACGTGAGTCCTTCCCAGATGGAAAAATTGAGGGTCTTCGAGAGACGGTGTCTTAGGACATGTCTCCGGTTGTATCGAACACCCGAGTCTGAGTACAAGAAGTACTATCCTAACGAGGTCTTGTACAACAGGGCAAACGTGAAAAGGATAGACAATTTTATTATTAAATTAATAAGAAGTCACATTGCAAGAAGTATGAATTCTACCAACAGCCTGATCTTCGGGGCTTATTACCCTAATTATATGTACCATGAAAAGGTGCGCCACAACGGTTTTGTTCCACCCGAAGCATTCCTCTATTGGATTCGATCGGCCTGATCCAGGACACGGAAGGATGTCCTGTAATCTACCACGCGGTACGCCGAACAGTTGACAGGCGACTCCTGTACGAATCGGATGTCGTCCGAGAACACGAAGATCTCCTCCGGTTCAGTAGAGCGATCCTCGCTCGAGACAGGAGAGAGAGTGATAAGGAGCGGCACTTCTTTTGGTGGTTACACCAGAATCAGTCTCCGCCGTCGCCCGCCCCTGCCTGAAAAATTATAGTTTGTGTAGTGGATTAACGGCCCACTTACTTAGATTTAAGGTAGATTTAAGACAAAAAAAAAAAAAAAAAAAAAAAAAAAACAAAAAAAAAATACAAAAAAAAAAATACAAAAAAAAAAAAAAATAAATGAAAATAAAACAAAATAAAAAAAAAGGTGCACAAGGGCGTGTGTATTATATATGTTGCGCATATACATAGCACACACGCTCTTGTGTACACGTCCGTAATGTTACGGCTATAGAGTAAGTTAGGCTAATATTCTGTTAGGTTAATTAATTTTTAATAGGTTACTAAGGTTTAGGTTAAGTACCAATAAGTACGTCTAGAACGCCAAATTTTTCTATAGTTTTCTTGGCCGTAAGTCTAAAAATAATAAAGTTTGTCCTAAGGACTAAAAAAAACAAAGTTGATAGTTTAGACGCCGAAGGGCAAATATATAAGTTACATAGATTAGATTATTTTAGAGTACCCGCGAAGGGTCAGTAAGATAGAATTAAGAACATGAATTGTTAGATATTAAGATAGATTTTAGTCATTTTTGTCTAGTATAAGTCATTCCAGAAAAAAAGTAAATAAAAATGAAAAAAAAAATATATATTTATATATATAATATAAAAATATTGAGAAAATAATCAGATTTTCCATGAAAAAAGTAGGTAAAAGAGCAGAAAAAGTTATATGAAAAGAAGAAACTAGTAAAAATCACAGGAAAAGGTTGGTTAAAGATCAAAAACTTTCATAGTAGTTTAGCAAATGCGGGCTTCAGCGCAGTATATATATAAAAATAGCAGTATAATATAAAAATATTGAGAAAATAATCAGATTTTCCATTAAAAATGTAGGTAAAAGAGCAGAAAAAGTTATATGAAAAGAAGAAACTAGTAAAAATCACAGGAAAAAGATGGTTTAAGATCAAAAACTTTCATACTAGTATAGGAAATGCGGGTTTCAGAGCAGTATATATTTATAATATAAAAATATTAAGAAAATAATCAGATTTTCCATGAAAAAAGTAGGTAAAAGAGCAGAAAAAGTTATATGAAAAGAAAAAACTAGTAAAAATCACAGGAAAAAGTTGGTTAAAGATCAAAAACTTTTATACTAGTATAGGAAATGCGGGTTTCAGCGCAGTATATATATATATATACAATATAAAAATATTGAGAAAATAATCAGATTTTCCATGAAAAAAGTAGGTAAAAGAGCAGAAAAAGTTATATGAAAAGAAGAAACTAGTAAAAATCACAGGAAAAAGTTGGTTAAAGATCAAAAACTTTCATACTAGTATAGGAAATGCGGGTTTCAGTGCAGGATATATATAAATAATATAAAAATATTGAGAAAATAATCAGATTTTCCATGAAAAATGTAGGTAAAAGAGCAGAAAAAGTTATATGTAAAGAAGAAGCTAGTAAAAATCACAGGAAAAAGTTGGTTAAAGATCAAAAACTTTCATACTAGTATAGGAAATGCGGGTTTCAGTGCAGGATATATATATATAATATAAAAATATTGAGAAAATAATCAGATTTTCCATGAAAAAAGTAGGTAAAAGAGCAGAAAAAGTTATATGAAAAGAAGAAACTAGTAAAAATCACAGGAAAAAGTTGGTTAAAGATCAAAAACTTTCATACTTTCAGCGCAGTATATATATATATATAATATAAAAATATTGAGAAAATAATCAGATTTTCCATGAAAAATGTAGGTAAAAGAGCAGTTATGGAAAAAGAAGAAACTAGTAAAAATCACAGGAAAAAGTTGGTTAAAGATCAAAAAACTTTCATAGTAGTTTAGGAATGCGGGTTTCAGCGCAGTATATACGCAGAAAATAATCAGATTTTCCCATGAATAAAGTAGGTAAAAGGGCAGAAAAAGTTATATGAAAAGAAGAAACTAGTAAAAATCACAGGAAAAAGTTGGTTAAAGATCAAAAACTTTCAAGTAGTTTAGGAAATGCGGGTTTCAGCGCAGTATATATATATATATATAATAAAAAAATATTAAGAAAATAATCAGATTTTCCATGAAAAAAGTATGTAAAAGAGCAGAAAAAGTTATATGAAAAGAAGAAACTAGTAAAAAATCACAGGAAAAATTGGTTAAGGATAAAAAACTTTCATAGTAGTTTAGGAAATGCGGGTTTCAGCGCAGTATATATATAAAATAGCAGTATAATATAAAAATATTGAGAAAATAATCAGATTTCCCATGAAAAAAGTAGGTAAAAGAGCAGAAAAAGTTATATGAAAAGAAGAAACTAGTAAGAATCACAGGAAAAAGTTGGTTAAAGATCAAAAACTTTCATAGTAGTTTAGGAAATGCGGTTTCAGCGCAGTATATATCTATATACAATATAAAAATATTGAGAAAATAATCAGATTTTCCATGAAAAAAGTAGGTAAGAGAGCAGAAAAAGTTATATGAAAAGAAGAAACTAGTAAAAATCACAGGAAAAAGTTGGTTAAAGATCAAAAACTTTCATAGTAGTTTAGGAAATGCGGGTTTCAGCGCAGCATATATATAAAAATAGCAGTATAATATAAAAATATTGAGAAAATAATCAGATTTTCCATGAAAAATGTAGGTAAAAGAGCAGAAAAAGTTATATGTAAAGAAGAAGCTAGTAAAAAATCACAGGAAAAAGTTGGTTAAAGATCAAAAACTTTCATACTAGTATAGGAAATGCGGGTTTCAGTGCAGGATATATATATATAATAAAAAAATATTGAGAAGAATAATCAGATTTTCCATGAAAAAAGTAGTAAAAGAGCAGAAAAAGTTATATGAAAAGAAGAAACTAGTAAAAATCACAGGAAAAAGTTGGTTAAAGATCAAAAAACTTTGATATAAAAATATTGAGAAAATAATCAGATTTTCCATGAAAAATGTAGGTAAAAGAGCAGAAAAAGTTATATGAAAAGAAGAAACTAGTTATAAAAATCACAGGAAAAAGTTGGTTAAAGATCAAAAACTTTCATAGTAGTTTAGGAAATGCGGGTTTCAGCGCAGTATATACGCAGAAAATAATCAGATTTCCCATGAATAAAGTAGGTAAAAGGGCAGAAAAAGTTATATGAAAAGAAGAAACTAGTAAAAATCACAGGAAAAAGTTGGTTAAAGATCAAAAACTTTCAAGTAGTTTAGGAAATGCGGGTTCAGCGCAGTATATATATATATATATAATAAAAAAATATTAAGAAAATAATCAGATTTTCCATGAAAAAAGTATGTAAAAGAGCAGAAAAAGTTATATGAAAAGAAGAAACTAGTAAAAATCACAGGAAAAAATTGGTTAAGGATAAAAAACTTTCATAGTAGTTTAGGAAATGCGGGTTTCAGCGCAGTATATATATAAAAATAGCAGTATAATATAAAAATATTGAGAAAATAATCAGATTTCCCATGAAAAAAGTAGGTAAAAGAGCAGAAAAAGTTATATGAAAAGAAGAAACTAGTAAGAATCACAGGAAAAAGTTGGTTAAAGATCAAAAACTTTCATAGTAGTTTAGGAAATGCGGGTTTCAGCGCAGTATATATCTATATACAATATAAAAATATTGAGAAAATAATCAGATTTTCCATGAAAAAAGTAGGTAAGAGAGCAGAAAAAGTTATATGAAAAGAAGAAACTAGTAAAAATCACAGGAAAAAGTTGGTTAAAGATCAAAAACTTTCATAGTAGTTTAGGAAATGCGGGTTTCAGCGCAGCATATATATAAAAATAGCAGTATAATATAAAAATATTGAGAAAATAATCAGATTTCCATGAAAAAAGTAGGTAAAAGAGCAGAAAAAGTTATATGAAAAGAAGAAACTAGTAAAAGCGCAGGAAAAAGTTGGTTAAAGATCAATAACTTTCAAGTAGTTTAGGAAATGCGGGTTTCAGCGCAGTATATATATAAAAATAGCAGTATAATTTAAAAATATTGAGAAAATAATCAGATTTTCCATAAAAAATGTAGGTAAAAGAGCAGAAAAAGTTAAAGATCAAAAACTTTCATAGTAGTTTAGGAAATGCGGGTTTCAAGGCAATATATATATATATATATATATATATATAATATAAAAAAATTGAGAAAATAATCAGATTTTCCATGAAAAAAGTAGGTAAAAGAGCAGAAAAAGTTATATGAAAAGAAGAAACTAGTAAAAATCACAGGAAAAGGTTGGTTAAAGATCAAAAACTTTCATAGTAGTTTAGGAAATGCGGGTTTCAGCGCAGTATATATATAAAAATAGCAGTATAATATAAAAATATTGAGAAAATAATCAGATTTCCCATGAAAAAAGTAGTAAAAGAGCAGAAAAAGTTATATGAAAAGAAGAAACTAGTAAGAATCACAGGAAAAAGTTGGTAAAGATCAAAAACTTTCATAGTAGTTTAGGAAATGCGGGTTTCAGCGCAGTATATATCTATATACAATATAAAATATTGAGAAAATAATCAGATTTTCCATGAAAAAAGTAGGTAAGAGAGCAGAAAAAGTTATATGAAAAGAAGAAACTAGTAAAAATCACAGGAAAAAGTTGGTTAAAGATCAAAAACTTTCATACTAGTATAGGAAATGCGGGTTTCAGCGCAGTATATATATATATACAATATAAAAATATTGAGAAAATAATCAGATTTTCCATGAAAAAAGTAGGTAAAAGAGCAGAAAAAGTTATATGAAAAGAAGAAACTAGTAAAAATCACAGGAAAAAGTTGGTTAAAGATCAAAAAACTTTCATACTAGTATAGGAAATGCGGGTTTCAGTGCAGGATATATATATATAATATAAAAATATTGAGAAAATAATCAGATTTTTCATGAAAAATGTAGGGTAAAAAGAGCAGAAAAAGTTATATGAAAAGAAGAAAGACTAGTAAAAAATCACAGAAAAATATAGGAAATGCGCGTTTCAGTGCAGGATATATATATATAATATAAAAATATTGAGAAAATAATCAGATTTTCCATGAAAAAAGTAGGTAAAAGAGCAGAAAAAGTTATATGAAAAGAAGAAACTAGTAAAAATCACAAGAAAAAGTTGGTTAAAGATCAAAAAACTTTCATACTTTGAGCGCAGTATATATATATATATATATAAAAATATTGAGAAAATAATCAGATTTTCCATGAAAAATGTAGGTAAAAGAGCAGAAAAAGTTATATGAAAAGAAGAAACTAGTAAAAATCACAGGAAAAAGTTGGTTAAAGATCAAAAACTTTCATAGTAGTTTAGGAAATGCGGGTTTCAGCGCAGTAGATACGCAGAAAATAATCAGATTTCCCATGAATAAAGTAGGTAAAAGGGCAGAAAAAGTTATATGAAAAGAAGAAAACTAGTAAAAATCACAGGAAAAAGTTGGTTAAAGATCAAAAACTTTCAAGTAGTTTAGGAAATGCGGGTTTCAGCGCAGTATATATATATATATATAATAAAAAAATATTAAGAAAATAATCAGATTTTCCATGAAAAAAGTATGTAAAAGAGCAGAAAAAGTTATATGAAAAGAAGAAACTAGTAAAAATCAAATAAAAAATTGGTTAAAGATAAAAAAAACTTTCATAGTAGTTTAGGAAATGCGGGTTTCAGCGCAGTATATATATAAAAATAGCAGTATAATATAAAAATATTGAGAAAATAATCAGATTTCCAATGAATAAAGTAGGTAAAAGAGCCGAAAAAGTTATATGAAAAGAAGAAACTAGTAAGAATACAGGAAAAAGTTGGTTAAAGATCAAAAACTTTCATAGTAGTTTAGGAAATGCGGTTTCAGCGCAGTGTTATATATAAAAATAGCAGTATAATATAAAAATATTGAGAAAATAATCAGATTTTCCATGAAAAAAGTAGGTAAAAGAGCAGAAAAAGTTATATGAAAAGAAGAAACTAGTAAAAAGCGCAGGAAAAAGGTGGTTACAGATCAATAACTTTCAAGTAGTTTAGGAAATGCGGGTTTCAGCGCAGTATATATATAAAAAATAGCAGTATAATATAAAAATATTGAGAAAATAATCAGATTTTCCATAAAAAATGTAGGTAAAAGAGCAGAAAAAGTTATATGAAAAGAAGAAACTAGTAAAAATCACAGGAAAAAGTTGGCTAAAGATCAAAAACTTTCATGGTAGTTTAGGAAATGCGGGTTTCAGCGCAGTATATATATATATATATATAACATAAAAATATTGAGAAAATAATCAGATTTTCCATGAAAAAAGTAGGTAAAAGAGCAGACAAAGTTATATGAAAAGAAGAAGCTAGTAAAAATCACAGGAAAAAGCTGGTTAACGATAAAAAACTTTCATAGTAGCTTAGGAAATGCGGGTTTCAGCGCAGTATATATATATATATATATAACATAAAAATATTGAGAAAATAATCAGATTTTCCATGAAAAAAGTAGGTAAAAGAGCAGACAAAGTTATATGTAAAGAAGAAGCTAGTAAAAATCACAGGAAAAAGTTGGTTAAAGATCAAAAACTTTCATACTAGTATAGGAAATGCGGGTTTCAGTGCAGGATATATATATATAATATAAAAATATTGAGAAAATAATCAGATTTTCCATGAAAAAAGTAGGTAAAAGAGCAGAAAAAGTTATATGAAAAGAAGAAACTAGTAAAAATCACAGGAAAAAGTTGGTTAAAGATCAAAAACTTTCATACTTTCAGCGCAGTATATATATATATATAATATAAAAATATTGAGAAAATAATCAGATTTTCCATGAAAAATGTAGGTAAAAGAGCAGAAAAAGTTATATGAAAAGAAGAAACTAGTAAAAATCACAGGAAAAAGTTGGTTAAAGATCAAAAACTTTCATAGTAGTTTAGGAAATGCGGGTTTCAGCGCAGTATACACGCAGAAAATAATCAGATTTTCCATGAATAAAGTAGGTAAAAGGGCAGAAAAAGTTATATGAAAAGAAGAAACTAGTAAAAATCACAGGAAAAAGTTGGTTAAAGATCAAAAACTTTCAAGTAGTTTAGGAAATGCGGGTTTCAGCGCAGTATATATATATATATATATAATAAAAAAATATTAAGAAAATAATCAGATTTTCCATGAAAAAAGTATGTAAAAGAGCAGAAAAAGTTATATGAAAAGAAGAAACTAGTAAAAATCACAGGAAAAAATTGGTTAAAGATAAAAAGCTTTCATAGTAGCTTAGGAAATGCGGGTTTCAGCGCAGTATATATACAAAAATAGCAGTATAATATAAAAATATTGAGAAAATAATCAGATTTTCCATGAAAAAAGTAGGTAAAAGAGCAGAAAAAGTTATATGAAAAGAAGAAACTAGTAAAAATCACAGTAAAAAGTTGGTTAAAGATCAAAAACTTTCATAGTAGTTTAGGAAATGCGGGTTTCAGCGCAGTATATATATAAAAATAGCAGTATAATATAAAAATATTGAGAAAATAATCAGATTTTCCATGAAAAATCTATGTAAAAGAGCAGAAAAAGTTATATGAAAAGAAGAAACTAGTAAAAATCACAGGAAAAAGTTGGTTAAAGATCAAAAACTTTCATAGTAGTTTAGGAAATGCGGGTTTCAGCGCAGTATATATATATATATAATAAAAAAATATTAAGAAAATAATCAGATTTTCCATGAAAAAAGTATGTTAAAGAGCAGAAAAAGTTATATGAAAAGAAGAAACTAGTAAAAATCACAGGAAAAAGTTGGTTAAAGATCAAAAACTTTCAAGTAGTTTAGGGAATGCGGGTCTCAGCGCAGTATATATATAAAAATAGCAGTATAATATAAAAATATTGAGAAAATAATCAGATTTTCCATGAACAAAGTAGGTAAAAGAGCAGAAAAAGTTATATGAAAAGAAGAAACTAGTAAAAATCACAGGAAAAAGTTGGTTAAAGATCAAAAACTTTCATAGTAGTTTAGGAAATGCGGGTTTCAGCGCAGTATATATATAAAAATAGCAGTATAATATAAAAATATTGAGAAAATAATCAGATTTTCCATGAAAAATGTAGGTAAAAGAGCAGAAAAAGTTATATGAAAAGAAGAAACTAGTAAAAATCACAGGAAAAAGTTGGTTATAGATCAAAAACTTTCATACTAGTATAGGAAATGCGGGTTTCAGAGCAGTATATATATAAAAATAGCAGTATACTATAAAAATATTGAGAAAATAATCAGAATTTACATGAAAAACGTAGGTAAAAGTGCAGAAAAAGTTATATGAAAAGAAGAAACTAGTAAAAATCACAGGAAAAAGTTGGTTAAAGATCAAAAACTTTCCTAGTAGTTTAGGAAAGTTTAGGTTTCAGCGCAGTATATATATATATATATATAATATAAAAATTTTTAGAAAATAATCAGATTTTCCATGAAAAAAGTAGGTAAAAAGGCAGACAAAGTTATATGAAAAGAAGAAACTAGTAAAAATCACAGGAAAAAGTTGGTTAAAGATTAAAAACTTTCACAATAGTTTAGGAAATGCGGGTTTCAGCGCAGTATATATATAAAAATAGCAGTATAATATAAAAATATAGAGAAAATAATCAGAATTTCCATGAAAAATGTAGGTAAAAGAGCAGAAAAAGTTATATGAAAAGAAGAAACTAGTAAAAATCACAGGAAAAAGTTGGTTAAAGATCAAAAACTTTCATGCTAGTATAGGAAATGCGGGTTTCAGCGCAGTATATATATATATATATAATATAAAATAATTGAGAAAATAATCAGATTTTCCATGAAAAATGTAGGTAAAAGAGCAGAAAAAGTTATATGAGAAGAAACTGTTAAAAATCACAGGAAAAGCTGGTTAAAGATCAAAAACTTTCATTGTAGTTTAGGAAATGCGGGATTTAAGCGCAGTATATATATAAAAATAGCAGTATAATATAAAAATATTGAGAAAATAATCGGATTTTCCATGAAAAAAAGTAGGTAAGAGAGCAGAAAAAGTTATATGAAAAGAAGAAACTAGTAAAAATCACATCAAAAAGTTGGTTAAAGATCAAAAACTTTCATACTAGTATAGGAAATGCGGGTTTCAGCGCAGTATATATATATATACAATATAAAAATATTGAGAAAATAATCAGATTTTCCATGAAAAAAGTAGGTAAAAGAGCAGAAAAAGTTATATGAAAAGAAGAAACTAGTAAAAATCACACGAAAAAGTTGGTTAAGGATCAAAAACTTTCATAGTAGTTTAGGAAATGCGGGTTTCAGCGCAGTATATATATAAAAATAGCAGTATAATATAAAAATATTGAGAAAATAATCAGATTTTCCATGGAAAAAGTAGGTAAAAAGGCAGAAAAAAGTTATATGAAAAGAAGAAACTAGTAAAAATCACAGGAAAAGTTGGTTAAAGATCAAAAACTTTCATACAAGTATAGGAAATGCGGGTTTCAGCGCAGTATATATATATATATATATATATATATAATATAAAAATATTGAGAAAATAATCAGATTTTTCCATGAAAAATGTAGGTAAAAGAGCAGAAAAAGTTATAGGAAAAGAAGAAACTGTTAAAAATCACAGGAAAAAGCTGGTTAAAGATCAAAAACTTTCATTGTAGTTTAGGAAATGCGGGATTCAGCGCAGTATATATATAAAAATAGCAGTATAATATAAAAATATTGAGAAAATAATCGGATTTTCCATGAAAAAAGTAGGTTAAGAGAGCAAAAAAAGTTATATGAAAAGAAGAAACTAGTAAAAATCACAGGAAAAGTTGGTAAAAGATCAAAAACTTTCATACTAGTATAGGAAATGCGGGTTTCAGCGCAGTATATATATAGAAAAATAGCAGTACAATATAAAAATATTGAGAAAATAATCAGATTTTCCATGAAAAAAAGTAGGTAAAAGAGCAGAAAAAGTTATATGAAAAGAAGAAACTAGTAAAAAATCACAGGAAAAAGTTGGTTAAAGATCAAAAACTTTCATAGTAGTTTAGGAAATGCGGGTTTCAGCGCAGTATATATATAAAAATAGCAGTATAATATAAAATATTGAGAAAATAATCAGATTT
Organism: Eristalis arbustorum; assembly: GCA_916610145.1. Classification (NCBI taxonomy): domain Eukaryota; kingdom Metazoa; phylum Arthropoda; class Insecta; order Diptera; family Syrphidae; genus Eristalis; species Eristalis arbustorum. Next base: position 61,378 of record CAKAIZ010000435.1, on the reverse strand, counting down.
TCCATGAAAAAAGTAGGTAAAAAAGCAGAAAAAGTTATATGAAAAGAAGAAACTAGTAAAAATCACAGGAAAAGTTGGTTAAAGATCAAAAACTTTCATACTAGTATAGGAAATGCGGGTTTCAGCGCAGTATATATATATATATATATAATATAAAAATATTGAGAAAATAATCAGATTTTCCATGAAAAAAGTAGGTAAAAGAGCAGAAAAAGTTATATGAAAAGAAGAAACTAGTAAAAATCACAGGAAAAAGTTGGTTAAAGATCAAAAACTTTCATAGTAGTTTAGGAAATGCGGGTTTCAGCGCAGTATATATATATATAATATAAAAATATTGAGAAAATAATCAGATTTTCCATGAAAAAAGTAGGTAAAAGAGCAGAAAAAGTTATATGAAAAGAAGAAACTAGTAAAAATCACAGGAAAAAGTTAGTTAAAGATCAAAAACTTTCATAGAAGTTTAGGAAATGCGGGTTTCAGCGCAGTATATATATATAAATAGCAGTATAATATAAAAATATTGAGAAAATAATCAGATTTTTCATGAAAAATGTAGGTAAAAGAGCAGAAAAAGTTATATAAAAAGAAGAAACTAGTAAAAATCACAGGAAAAAGTTGGTCAAAGATCAAAAACTTTCGTAATGTAAAGGAAATGCGGGTTTCAGCGCAGTATATATATAAAAATAGCAGTATAATATAAAAATATTGAAAAAATAATCAGATTTTAAATGAAAAATGTAGGTAAAAGAGCAGAAAAAGTTATATAAAAAGAAGAAACTAGTAAAAATCACAGGAAAAAGTTAGTTAAAGATCAAACTTTCATACTAGTATAGGAAATGCGGGTTTCAGCGCAGTATATATATATATATATATAATATAAAAATATTGAGAAAATGATCAGATTTACCATGAAAAATGTAGGTAAAAGAGCAGAAAAAGTTATATGAAAAGAAGAAACTAGTAAAAATCACAGGAAAAAGTTGGTTAAAGATCAAAAACTTTCATACTAGTATTGTAAATGCGGGCTTCAGCGCAGTATATATATATATATATAATATAAAAATATTGAGAAAATAATCAGATTTTCCATGAAAAGAGTAGGTAACAGAGCAGAAAAAGTTATATGAAAAGAAGAAACTAGTAAAAATCACAGGAAAAAGTTGGTTAAAGATCAAAAACTTTAATAGTAGTTTAGGAAATGCGGGTTTCAGCGCAGTATATATATAAAAATAGCTGTATAATATAAAAATATTGAGAAAATAATCAGATTTTTTATGAAAAAAGTAGGTATAAGAGCAGAAAAAGTTATATGAAAAGAAGACACTAGTAAAAATCACAAGAAAAAGTTGGTTAAAGATCAAAAACTTTCATAGTAGTTTAGGAAATGCGGGTTTCAGCGCAGTATATATATAAAAATAGCAGTATAATATAAAAATATTGAGAAAATAATCAGATTTTTCATGAAAAAAGTAGGTAAAAGAGCAGAAAAAGTTATATGAAAAGAAGAAACTAGTAAAAATCACAGGAAAAAGTTGGTTAAAGATCAAAAACTTTCAAGTAGTTTAGGAAATGCGGGTTTCAGCGCAGTATATATATAAAAATGGCAGTATAATATAAAAATATTGAGAAAATAATCAGATTTTCCATGAACAAAGTAGGTAAAAGAGCAGAAAAAGTTATATGAAAAGAAGAAACTAGTAAAAATCACAGGAAAAAGTTGGTTAAAGATCAAAAACTTTAATATTGAGAATAATATAAAAATATTGAGAAAATAATCAGATTTTCCATGAAAAATGTAGGTAAAAGAGCAGAAAAAGTTATATGAAAAGAAGAAACTAGTAAAAATCACAGGAAAAAGTTGGTTAAAGATCAAAAACTTTCAAGTAGTTTAGGAAATGCGGGTTTCAGCGCAGTATATATATAAAAATAGCAGTATAATATAAAAATATTGAGAAAATAATCAGATTTTCCATGAACAAAGTAGGTAAAAGAGCAGAAAAAGTTATATGAAAAGAAGAAACTAGTAAAAATCACAGGAAAAAGTTGGTTAAAGATCAAAAACTTTCATAGTAGTTTAGGAAATGCGGGTTTCAGCGCAGTGTATATATAAAAATAGCAGTATAATATAAAAATATTGAGAAAATAATCAGATTTTCCATGAAAAATGTAGGTAAAAGAGCAGAAGAAGTTATATGAAAAGAAGAAACTAGTAAAAATCACAGGAAAAAGTTGGTTAAAGATCAAAAACTTTCATAGTAGTTTAGGAAATGCGGGTTTCAAGGCAATATATATATATATTAAAGTCCCCTGCTATTTTATCATAGCAGGGGACTTTAACTCTAGACAAAGAGAATGGGGATGCAATAGAAATTGCAACAGGGGGAACGCCTTTAACAACTGGTTGAATGAGCATGATGAGTTGCGGGCAGACCTGCTTGCAACCGAGATACCATCATTTCCCAGAAGCGGAAATTATCTAGATCTACTATTGATTGACAGACGACTGACTATACATGACATAGATAGAAGCACACGGAACTGCTTAAACACGATAGAGTACGATAGTGATCATCGTGCTTTCTCAGCGGTTATCCAGATCCCGAACGAGGTGGTTGAACTGGGGGAATATGTCCAGAAGAACCCTTATAATTACGATAAGGCTCGCTGGCCTCGCTTCACCAGGGCTTTATCCATTGAACTCCGGTCGAGTGCAATCAATCCACCAAAGAACAGAAACCTTACGAACGAAGAGGTTGATAGGTACCTCAAACGAAGGGACAACGCCATAATACGTACAATGGACAAGACAATTCCGAAGGTAGTGCACTCCGATGATATTGATGTTTATCGGAACACCACCATAGACGCACTTCACGTGCATAAAAGTAGATTGCTGTCAAGACTTAAACTCTTGCACAGACGGTTTACAGACCCGAGAAGTCCAGAAGTCAGATCTCTGAAGTCTGAGATCAAAAACCTCCAACAATTAATAAAAATCAATTACAATTTAGCTATAAACTTGCACTGGGGCAATAAAATCCGGGCTGTACAATCCAAAATCCCGGGTATGTTCCCGCAAGTAAATAAAATATTCAGGAGGAAAGATCAAAATGACATTCAAATCGTTCGACTTCCCAGAACAACGGACAACGAACAACTACTGACCTCAATCGATATTGATCCAGATGAGGCTGTGCTAGATGATGACTTTTTCGTGATCGAAGATCCCCAGGAGAAGATTAAAACAATTGGTGCTGTTTTCCAAAGAGTTTATACGGTCAACGAGGTTCGTATGCCGAACAACGACCTGGAGAACAGAGCCTCGCTAAATCATTTCTATCTCAGTAATGAGATTAGTCAATGGCGTTTGGAGAATCACGGTTTTACTAGATTCAATGACGAAAATATGGCAAACAATGCCGTTGCCAATCATGGAAACCATATAGTGATTTCCCAAGAAGATCTCCAGGGGGTCCTTAGATCTATGAAGAACAAGAAATCAGCTGGGATAGATGGTATCCCGAACATTGTGCTTAATCATCTCCCTCAGGCGGCAATTGACATTTACACTACACTGTTCAACAACGCGCTCAGTAATGCTTATTACCCAGAACATTGGAAGACAGCTGTGGTGCAACAAATCCCTAAACGGGACAAAGACAAAAGCATCCCGTCAAACCTCCGATCGATAAGTCTTCTTCCTTGCATCAGCAAGGTCTTCGAAAAGATTGTCATTCGAGCCCTGAAAACGTGGGTCGAGGACAACAATATTATACCGGACAACCAGTTTGGTTTCAGGGCGGGGCATTACACCACACATGCCGCGTCAAAACTGGTATCCGACATTCAATGGAACAAAAATAAGAAAGAATGTACGGGTGCCTGTCTGATCGACTTAGAGAAGGCGTTCGATACCGTATGGTTAGAGAGCCTTTTCCTTAAGCTCGTTAGACTTGCCTTACATAAACCTTTGCTATACATGATATACAACATGGTAACAGGTAGAAAGTTCGTCGTTAAAAGTGGCGGTGTAACTTCTACCACAGTTTTTAATATCAATAATGGTCTACAACAGGGGGCTGTTGGTTCCCCGATATTGTTTGCTATATTCACTGCAGATCTCCTAAGGTCAATACCGCACCTAATCGCGTACGCCGATGACCTAGTGGCGTAGAGATCAGGTCCTAAGGTAGAAGTCATTAATACCTTGTTGCAACGTGACTTCGACAACATTTTGAAATATTGCAATGACTGGAAGCTGCTTATCAACTTTCAGAAATGTGAAACTATCCTTTTCCGTACCCCGCTGGCCAGGGCCTCAAGGGATACGCGCGTAAACTGGAAGAAGTTCGCCATAGTTGACCCACAGGGTCAGCCGCTAACCGTGAAAACTGTAGTTAGATATCTTGGCATATGGTTGGATCATTTTCTGTATTATGACAAACATACAGAGAAGGCTCTGACCAACGCTAGAAAAGCCTTTGCTGTGGCAAGTAAGCTATTTTACAGCAGCCAACTTGATACCAGGGTGAAGGTAATCTGCTACATGGCCCTCATAAGGCCTGTCATGGTGTATGGTTGTCCCCTGTGGTTCAACGTGAGTCCTTCCCAGATGGAAAAATTGAGGGTCTTCGAGAGACGGTGTCTTAGGACATGTCTCCGGTTGTATCGAACACCCGAGTCTGAGTACAAGAAGTACTATCCTAACGAGGTCTTGTACAACAGGGCAAACGTGAAAAGGATAGACAATTTTATTATTAAATTAATAAGAAGTCACATTGCAAGAAGTATGAATTCTACCAACAGCCTGATCTTCGGGGCTTATTACCCTAATTATATGTACCATGAAAAGGTGCGCCACAACGGTTTTGTTCCACCCGAAGCATTCCTCTATTTGGATTCGATCGGCCTGATCCAGGACACGGAAGGATGTCCTGTAATCTACCACGCGGTACGCCGAACAGTTGACAGGCGACTCCTGTACGAATCGGATGTCGTCCGAGAACACGAAGATCTCCTCCGGTTCAGTAGAGCGATCCTCGCTCGAGACAGGAGAGAGAGTGATAAGGAGCGGCACTTCTTTTGGTGGTTACACCAGAATCAGTCTCCGCCGTCGCCCGCCCCTGCCTGAAAAATTATAGTTTGTGTAGTGGATTAACGGCCCACTTACTTAGATTTAAGGTAGATTTAAGACAAAAAAAAAAAAAAAAAAAAAAAACAAAAAAAAAAATACAAAAAAAAAAAAAATAAATGAAAATAAAACAAAATAAAAAAAAAAGGTGCACAAGGGCGTGTGTATTATATATGTTGCGCATATACATAGCACACACGCTCTTGTGTACACGTCCGTAATGTTACGGCTATAGAGTAAGTTAGGCTAATATTCTGTTAGGTTAATTAATTTTTAATAGGTTACTAAGGTTTAGGTTAAGTACCAATAAGTACGTCTAGAACGCCAAATTTTTCTATAGTTTTCTTGGCCGTAAGTCTAAAAATAATAAAGTTTGTCCTAAGGACTAAAAAAAACAAAGTTGATAGTTTAGACGCCGAAGGGCAAATATATAAGTTACATAGATTAGATTATTTAGAGTACCCGCGAAGGGTCAGTAAGATAGAATTAAGAACATGAATTGTTAGATATTAAGATAGATTTTAGTCATTTTTGTCTAGTATAATCATTCCAGAAAAAAAGTAAATAAAAATGAAAAAAAAAAATATATATTTATATATATAATATAAAAATATTGAGAAAATAATCAGATTTTTCCATGAAAAAAGTAGGTAAAAGAGCAGAAAAAGTTATATGAAAAGAAGAAACTAGTAAAAATCACAGGAAAAGGTTGGTTAAAGATCAAAAACTTTCATAGTAGTTTAGCAAGATGCGGGCTTCAGCGCAGTATATATATAAAAATAGCAGTATAATATAAAAATATTGAGAAAATAATCAGATGTTCCATTAAAAATGTAGGTAAAAGAGCAGAAAAAGTTATATGAAAAGAAGAAACTAGTAAAAAATCACAGGAAAAAGATGGTTTAAGATCAAAAACTTTCATACTAGTATAGGAAATGCGGGTTTCAGAGCAGTATATATTTATAATATAAAAATATTAAGAAAATAATCAGATTTTCCATGAAAAAAGTAGGTAAAAGAGCAGAAAAAGTTATATGAAAAGAAAAAACTAGTAAAAATCACAGGAAAAAGTTGGTTAAAGATCAAAAACTTTTATACTAGTATAGGAAATGCGGGTTCAGCGCAGTATATATATATATATACAATATAAAAATATTGAGAAAATAATCAGATTTTCCATGAAAAAAGTAGGTAAAAGAGCAGAAAAAAGTTATATGAAAAGAAGAAACTAGTAAAAAATCACAGGAAAAAAGTTGGTTAAAGATCAAAAACTTTCATACTAGTATAGGAAATGCGGGTTTCAGTGCAGGATATATATAAATAATATAAAAATATTGAGAAAATAATCAGATTTTCCATGAAAAATGTAGGTAAAAGAGCAGAAAAAGTTATATGTAAAGAAGAAGCTAGTAAAAATCACAGGAAATAAGTTGGTTTAAAGATCAAAAACTTTCATACTAGTATAGGAAATGCGGGTTTCAGTGCAGGATATATATATATTATATAAAAATATTGAGAAAATAATCAGATTTTCCATGAAAAACAGTAGGTAAAAAGAGCAGAAAAAAGTTATATGAAAGAAGAAAGAAACTAGTAAAAATCACAGGAAAAAGTTGGTTAAAGATCAAAAACTTTCATACTTTCAGCGCAGTATATATATATATATATAATATAAAAATATTGAGAAAATAATCAGATTTTCCATGAAAAATGTAGGTAAAAGAGCAGAAAAAGTTATATGAAAAGAAGAAACTAGTAAAAATCACAGGAAAAAGTTGGTTAAAGATCAAAAACTTTCATAGTAGTTTAGGAAATGCGGGTTTCAGCGCAGTATATACGCAGAAAATAATCAGATTTCCCATGAATAAAGTAGGTAAAAGGGCAGAAAAAGTTATATGAAAAGAAGAAACTAGTAAAAATCACAGGAAAAAGTTGGTTAAAGATCAAAAACTTTCAAGTAGTTTAGGAAATGCGGGTTTCAGCGCAGTATATATATATATATATAATAAAAAAATATTAAGAAAATAATCAGATTTTCCATGAAAAAAGTATGTAAAAGAGCAGAAAAAGTTATATGAAAAGAAGAAACTAGTAAAAATCACAGGAAAAAATTGGTTAAGGATAAAAAACTTTCATAGTAGTTTAGGAAATGCGGGTTTCAGGCGCAGTATATATATAAAAATAGCAGTATAATATAAAAATATTGAGAAAATAATCAGATTTCCCATGAAAAAAAGTAGGTAAAAGAGCAGAAAAAAGTTATATGAAAAGAAGAAACTAGTAAGAATCACAGGAAAAAGTTGGTTAAAGATCAAAAACTTTCATAGTAGTTTAGGAAATGCGGGTTTCAGCGCAGTATATATCTATATACAATATAAAAATATTGAGAAAATAATCAGATTTTCCATGAAAAAAGTAGGTAAGAGAGCAGAAAAAGTTATATGAAAAGAAGAAACTAGTAAAAATCACAGGAAAAAGTTGGTTAAAGATCAAAAACTTTCATAGTAGTTTAGGAAATGCGGGTTTCAGCGCAGCATATATATAAAAATAGCAGTATAATATAAAAATATTGAGAAAATAATCAGATTTTCCATGAAAAAAGTAGGTAAAAGAGCAGAAAAAGTTATATGAAAAGAAGAAACTAGTAAAAAGCGCAGGAAAAAGTTGGTTAAAGATCAATAACTTTCAAGTAGTTTAGGAAATGCGGGTTTCAGCGCAGTATATATATAAAAATAGCAGTATAATAAAAAAAATATTGAGAAAATAATCAGATTTTCCATAAAAAATGTAGGTAAAAGAGCAGAAAAAGTTAAAGATCAAAAACTTTCATAGTAGTTTAGGAAATGCGGGTTTCAAGGCAATATATATATATATATATATATATATATAATATAAAAATATTGAGAAAATAATCAGATTTTCCATGAAAAAAGTAGGTAAAAGAGCAGAAAAAGTTATATGAAAAGAAGAAACTAGTAAAAATCACAGGAAAAGGTTGGTTAAAGATCAAAAACTTTCATAGTAGTTTGGTTAAAGATCAAAAACTTTCATAGTAGTTTAGGAAATGCGGGTTTCAGCGCAGTATATATATAAAAATAGCAGTATAATATAAAAATATTGAGAAAATAATCAGATTTCCCATGAAAAAAGTAGGTAAAAGAGCAGAAAAAGTTATATGAAAAGAAGAAACTAGTAAGAATCACAGGAAAAAGTTGGTTAAAGATCAAAAACTTTCATAGTAGTTTAGGAAATGCGGGTTTCAGCGCAGTATATATCTATATACAATATAAAAATATTGAGAAAATAATCAGATTTTCCATGAAAAAAGTAGGTAAGAGAGCAGAAAAAGTTATATGAAAAGAAGAAACTAGTAAAAATCACAGGAAAAAGTTGGTTAAAGATCAAAAACTTTCATACTAGTATAGGAAATGCGGGTTTCAGCGCAGTATATATATATATACAATATAAAAATATTGAGAAAATAATCAGATTTTCCATGAAAAAAGTAGGTAAAAGAGCAGAAAAAGTTATATGAAAAGAAGAAACTAGTAAAAATCACAGGAAAAAAGTTGGTTAAAGATCAAAAACTTTCATACTAGTATAGGAAATGCGGGTTTCAGTGCAGGATATATATATATAATATAAAAATATTGAGAAAATAATCAGATTTTTCATGAAAAATGTAGGTAAAAGAGCAGAAAAAGTTATATGTAAAGAAGAAACTAGTAAAAATCACAGGAAAAATATAGGAAATGCGCGTTTCAGTGCAGGATATATATATATAATATAAAAATATTGAGAAAATAATCAGATTTTCCATGAAAAAAGTAGGTAAAAGAGCAGAAAAAGTTATATGAAAAGAAGAAACTAGTAAAAATCACAAGAAAAAGTTGGTTAAAGATCAAAAACTTTCATACTTTGAGCGCAGTATATATATATATATAATATAAAAATATTGAGAAAATAATCAGATTTTCCATGAAAAATGTAGGTAAAAGAGCAGAAAAAGTTATATGAAAAGAAGAAACTAGTAAAAATCACAGGAAAAAGTTGGTTAAAGATCAAAAACTTTCATAGTAGTTTAGGAAATGCGGGTTTCAGCGCAGTATATACGCAGAGAATAATCAGATTTCCCATGAATAAAGTAGGTAAAAGGGCAGAAAAAGTTATATGAAAAGAAGAAACTAGTAAAAATCACAGGAAAAAGTTGGTTAAAGATCAAAAACTTTCAAGTAGTTTAGGAAATGTGGGTTTCAGCGCAGTATATATATATATATATAATAAAAAAATATTAAGAAAATAATCAGATTTTCCATGAAAAAAGTATGTAAAAGAGCAGAAAAAGTTATATGAAAAGAAGAAACTAGTAAAAATCAAATAAAAAAATTGGTTAAAGATAAAAAAACTTTCATAGTAGTTTAGGAAATGCGGGTTTCAGCGCAGTATATATATAAAAATAGCAGTATAATATAAAAATATTGAGAAAATAATCAGATTTCCAATGAATAAAGTAGGTAAAAGAGCAGAAAAAGTTATATGAAAAGAAGAAACTAGTAAGAATAACAGGAAAAAGTTGGTTAAAGATCAAAAACTTTCATAGTAGTTTAGGAAATGCGGGTTTCAGCGCAGTGTATATATAAAAATAGCAGTATAATATAAAAATATTGAGAAAATAATCAGATTTTCCATGAAAAAAGTAGGTAAAAGAGCAGAAAAAGTTATATGAAAAGAAGAAACTAGTAAAAAGCGCAGGAAAAAGTTGGTTACAGATCAATAACTTTCAAGTAGTTTAGGAAATGCGGGTTTCAGCGCAGTATATATATAAAAATAGCAGTATAATATAAAAATATTGAGAAAATAATCAGATTTTCCATAAAAAATGTAGGTAAAAGAGCAGAAAAAGTTATATGAAAAGAAGAAACTAGTAAAAATCACAGGAAAAAGTTGGCTAAAGATCAAAAACTTTCATGGTAGTTTAGGAAATGCGGGTTTCAGCGCAGTATATATATATATATATATAACATAAAAATATTGAGAAAATAATCAGATTTTCCATGAAAAAAGTAGGTAAAAGAGCAGACAAAGTTATATGAAAAGAAGAAGCTAGTAAAAATCACAGGAAAAAGCTGGTTAACGATAAAAAACTTTCATAGTAGCTTAGGAAATGCGGGTTTCAGCGCAGTATATATATATATATATAACATAAAAATATTGAGAAAATAATCAGATTTTCCATGAAAAAAGTAGGTAAAAGAGCAGACAAAGTTATATGTAAAGAAGAAGCTAGTAAAAATCACAGGAAAAAGTTGGTTAAAGATCAAAAACTTTCATACTAGTATAGGAAATGCGGGTTTCAGTGCAGGATATATAGTATATAATATAAAATATTGAGAAAATAATCAGATTTTCCATGAAAAAAGTAGGTAAAAGAGCAGAAAAAGTTATATGAAAAGAAGAAACTAGTAAAAATCACAGGAAAAAGTTGGTTAAAGATCAAAAACTTTCATACTTTCAGCGCAGTATATATATATATATAATATAAAAATATTGAGAAAATAATCAGATTTTCCATGAAAAATGTAGGTAAAAGAGCAGAAAAAGTTGTATGAAAAGAAGAAACTAGTAAAAATCACAGGAAAAAGTTGGTTAAAGATCAAAAACTTTCATAGTAGTTTAGGAAATGCGGGTTTCAGCGCAGTATACCTAGGTAAAAGGGCAGAAAAAGTTATATGAAAAGAAGAAACTAGTAAAAATCACAGGAAAAAGTTGGTTAAAGATCAAAAACTTTCAAGTAGTTTAGGAAATGCGGGTTTCAGCGCAGTATATATATATATATATATAATAAAAAAATATTAAGAAAATAATCAGATTTTCCATGAAAAAAAGTATGTAAAAGAGCAGAAAAAATTATATGAAAAGAAGAAACTAGTAAAAATCACAGGAAAAAATTGGTTAAAGATAAAAAGCTTTCATAGTAGTTTAGGAAATGCGGGTTTCAGCGCAGTATATATACAAAAATAGCAGTATAATATAAAAATATTGAGAAAATAATCAGATTTTCCATGAAAAAAGTAGGTAAAAGAGCAGAAAAAGTTATATGAAAAGAAGAAACTAGTAAAAATCACAGGAAAAGTTGGTTAAAGATCAAAAACTTTCATACAAGTATAGGAAATGCGGGTTTCAGCGCAGTATATATATAAAAATAGCAGTATAATATAAAAATATTGAGAAAATAATCAGATTTTCCATGAAAAAATCTATGTAAAAGAGCAGAAAAAGATATATGAAAAGAAGAAACTAGTAAAAATCACAGGAAAAAGTTGGTTAAAGATCAAAAACTTTCATAGTAGTTTAGGAAATGCGGGTTTCAGCGCAGTATATATATATATATAATAAAAAAATATTAAGAAAATAATCAGATTTTCCATGAAAAAAGTATGTTAAAGAGCAGAAAAAGTTATATGAAAAGAAGAAACTAGTAAAAATCACAGGAAAAAGTTGGTTAAAGATCAAAAACTTTCAAGTAGTTTAGGGAATGCGGGCCTCAGCGCAGTATATATATAAAAATAGCAGTATAATATAAAAATATTGAGAAAATAATCAGATTTTCCATGAACAAAGTAGGTAAAAGAGCAGAAAAAGTTATATGAAAAGAAGAAACTAGTAAAAATCACAGGAAAAAGTTGGTTAAAGATCAAAAACTTTCATAGTAGTTTAGGAAATGCGGGTTTCAGCGCAGTATATATATAAAAATAGCAGTATAATATAAAAATATTGAGAAAATAATCAGATTTTCCATGAAAAATGTAGGTAAAAGAGCAGAAAAAGTTATATGAAAAGAAGAAACTAGTAAAAATCACAGGAAAAAGTTGGTTATAGATCAAAAACTTTCATACTAGTATAGGAAATGCGGGTTTCAGAGCAGTATATATATAAAAATAGCAGTATACTATAAAAATATTGAGAAAATAATCAGAATTTACATGAAAAACGTAGGTAAAAGTGCAGAAAAAGTTATATGAAAAGAAGAAACTAGTAAAAATCACAGGAAAAAGTTGGTTAAAGATCAAAAACTTTCCTAGTAGTTTAGGAAAGTTTAGGTTTCAGCGCAGTATATATATATATATATATAATATAAAAATTTTTAGAAAATAATCAGATTTTCCATGAAAAAAGTAGGTAAAAAGGCAGACAAAGTTATATGAAAAGAAGAAACTAGTAAAAATCACAGGAAAAAGTTGGTTAAAGATTAAAAACTTTCATAGTAGTTTAGGAAATGCGGGTTTCAGCGCAGTATATATATAAAAATAGCAGTATAATATAAAAATATTGAGAAAATAATCAGATTTTCCATGAAAAATGTAGGTAAAAGAGCAGAAAAAGTTATATGAAAAGAAGAAACTAGTAAAAATCACAGGAAAAAGTTGGTTATAGATCAAAAACTTTCATACTAGTATAGGAAATGCAGGTTTCAGAGCAGTATATATATAAAAATAGCAGTATACTATAAAATTATTGAGAAAATAATCGGATTTTCTATGAAAAATGTAGGTAAAAGAGCAGAAGAAGTTATATGAAAAGAAGAAACTAGTAAAAATCACAGGAAAAAGTTGGTTAAAGATCAAAAACTTTCATTGTAGTATAGGAAATGCGGGATTCAGCGCAGTATATATATAAAAATAGCAGTATAATATAAAAATATTGAGAAAATAATCAGATTTTCCATGAAAAAGTAAGAGAGCAGAAAAAGTTATATGAAAAGAAGAAACTAGTAAAAATCACAGGAAAAAGTTGGTTAAAGATCAAAAACTTTCACAATAGTTTAGGAAATGCGGGTTTCAGCGCAGTATATATATAAAAATAGCAGTATAATATAAAAATATAGAGAAAATAATCAGAATTTCCATGAAAAATGTAGGTAAAAGAGCAGAAAAAGTTATATGAAAAGAAGAAACTAGTAAAAATCACAGGAAAAAGTTGGTTAAAGATCAAAAACTTTCATGCTAGTATAGGAAATGCGGGTTTCAGCGCAGTATATATATATATATATAATATAAAATAATTGAGAAAATAATCAGATTTTCCATGAAAAATGTAGGTAAAAGAGCAGAAAAAGTTATATGAAAAGAAGAAACTGTTAAAAATCACAGGAAAAGCTGGTTAAAGATCAAAAACTTTCATTGTAGTTTAGGAAATGCGGGATTAAGCGCAGTATATATATAAAAATAGCAGTATAATATAAAAATATTGAGAAAATAATCGGATTTTCCATGAAAAAAGTAGGTAAGAGAGCAGAAAAAGTTATATGAAAAGAAGAAACTAGTAAAAATCACAGGAAAAAGTTGGTTAAAGATCAAAAACTTTCATACTGGTATAGGAAATGCGGGTTTCAGCGCAGTATATATATATATACAATATAAAAATATTGAGAAAATAATCAGATTTTCCATGAAAAAAGTAGGTAAAAGAGCAGAAAAAGTTATATGAAAAGAAGAAACTAGTAAAAATCACACGAAAAAGTTGGTTAAAGATCAAAAACTTTCATAGTAGTTTAGGAAATGCGGGTTTCAGCGCAGTATATATATAAAAATAGCAGTATAATATAAAAATATTGAGAAAATAATCAGATTTTCCATGGAAAAAGTAGGTAAAAAGGCAGAAAAAGTTATATGAAAAGAAGAAACTAGTAAAAATCACAGGAAAAGTTGGTTAAAGATCAAAAACTTTCATACAAGTATAGGAAATGCGGGTTTCAGCGCAGTATATATATATATATATATAGATATAATATAAAAATATTGAGAAAATAATCAGATTTTCCATGAAAAATGTAGGTAAAAGAGCAGAAAAAGTTATATGAAAAGAAGAAACTGTTAAAAATCACAGGAAAAGCTGGTTAAAGATCAAAAACGTTCATTGTAGTTTAGGAAATGCGGGATTCAGCGCAGTATATATATAAAAATAGCAGTATAATATAAAAATATTGAGAAAATAATCGGATTTTCCATGAAAAAAGTAGGTAAGAGAGCAAAAAAAGTTATATGAAAAGAAGAAACTAGTAAAAATCACAGGAAAAGTTGGTTAAAGATCAAAAACTTTCATACTAGTATAGGAAATGCGGGTTTCAGCGCAGTATATATATATATACAATATAAAAATATTGAGAAAATAATCAGATTTTCCATGAAAAAAGTAGGTAAAAGAGCAGAAAAAGTTATATGAAAAGAAGAAACTAGTAAAAATCACAGGAAAAAGTTGGTTAAAGATCAAAAACTTTCATAGTAGTTTAGGAAATGCGGGTTTCAGCGCAGTATATATATAAAAATAGCAGTATAATATAAAAATATTGAGAAAATAATCAGATTTTCCATGAAAAAAGTAGGTAAAAAAGCAGAAAAAGTTATATGAAAAGAAGAAACTAGTAAAAATCACAGGAAAAGTTGGTTAAAGATCAAAAACTTTCATACTAGTATAGGAAATGCGGGTTTCAGCGCAGTATATATATATATATATATAATATAAAAATATTGAGAAAATAATCAGATTTTCCATGAAAAAAGTAGGTAAAAGAGCAGAAAAAGTTATATGAAAAGAAGAAACTAGTAAAAATCACAGGAAAAAGTTGGTTAAAGATCAAAAACTTTCATAGTAGTTTAGGAAATGCGGGTTTCAGCGCAGTATATATATATATATAATATAAAAATATTGAGAAAATAATCAGATTTTCCATGAAAAAAGTAGGTAAAAGAGCAGAAAAAGTTATATGAAAAGAAGAAACTAGTAAAAATCACAGGAAAAAGTTAGTTAAAGATCAAAAACTTTCATAGAAGTTTAGGAAATGCGGGTTTCAGCGCAGTATATATATATAAATAGCAGTATAATATAAAAATATTGAGAAAATAATCAGATTTTTCATGAAAAATGTAGGTAAAAGAGCAGAAAAAGTTATATAAAAAGAAGAAACTAGTAAAAATCACAGGAAAAAGTTGGTCAAAGATCAAAAACTTTCGTAATAGTAAAGGAAATGCGGGTTTCAGCGCAGTATATATATAAAAATAGCAGTATAATATAAAAATATTGAAAAAATAATCAGATTTTAAATGAAAAATGTAGGTAAAAGAGCAGAAAAAGTTATATAAAAAGAAGAAACTAGTAAAAATCACAGGAAAAAGTTAGTTAAAGATCAAACTTTCATACTAGTATAGGAAATGCGGGTTTCAGCGCAGTATATATATATATATATATAATATAAAAATATTGAGAAAATGATCAGATTTACCATGAAAAATGTAGGTAAAAGAGCAGAAAAAGTTATATGAAAAGAAGAAACTAGTAAAAATCACAGGAAAAAGTTGGTTAAAGATCAAAAACTTTCATACTAGTATTGTAAATGCGGGCTTCAGCGGTGTATATATATATATATGTATAATATAAAAATATTGAGAAAATAATCAGATTTTCCATGAAAAGAGTAGGTAACAGAGCAGAAAAAGTTATATGTAAAGAAGAAACTAGTAAAAATCACAGGAAAAAGTTGGTTAAAGATCAAAAACTTTAATAGTAGTTTAGGAAATGCGGGTTTCAGCGCAGTATATATATAAAAATAGCTGTATAATATAAAAATATTGAGAAAATAATCAGATTTTTTATGAAAAAAGTAGGTATAAGAGCAGAAAAAGTTATATGAAAAGAAGACACTAGTAAAAATCACAAGAAAAAGTTGGTTAAAGATCAAAAACTTTCATAGTAGTTTAGGAAATGCGGGTTTCAGCGCAGTATATATATAAAAATAGCAGTATAATATAAAAATATTGAGAAAATAATCAGATTTTCCATGAAAAAAGTAGGTAAAAGAACAGAAAAAGTTATATGAAAAGAAAAAACTAGTAAAAATCACAGGAAAAAGTTGGTTAAAGATCAAAAACTTTCATAGTAGTTTAGGAAATGCGGGTTTCAGCGCAGTATATATATAAAAATAGCAGTATAATATAAAAATATTGAGAAAATAATCAGATTTTCCATGAAAAAAGTAGGTAAAAGAGCAGAAAAAGTTATATAAAATGAAGAAACTGGTAAAAATCACAGGAAAAAGTTGGTTAAAGATAAAAAACTTTCATAGTAGTTTAGGAAATGCGGGTTTCAGCGCAGTATATACGTATATATAATATAAAAATATTGAGAAAATAATCAGATTTTCCATGAAAAAAGTAGGTAAAAGAGCAGAAAAAGTTATATGAAAAGAAGAAACTAGTAAAAATCACAGGAAAAAGTTGGTTAAAGATCAAAAACTTTCATACTAGTATAGGAAATGCGGGTTTCAGCGCAGTATATATATATATATAATATAAAAATATTGAGAAAATAATCAGATTTCCCATGAAAAAAGTAGGTAAAAGAGCAGAAAAAGTTATATGAAAAGAAGAAACTAGTAAAAATAACAGGAAAAAGTTGGTTTAAGATCAAAACCTTTCATACTAGTATAGGAAATGCGGGTTTCAGCGCAGTATATATATATATATATATGTAATATAAAAATATTGAGAAAATAATCAGATTTTCCATGAACAAAGTAGGTAAAAGAGCAGAAAAAGTTATATGAAAAGAAGAAACTAGTACAAATCACAGGAAAAAGTTGGTTAAAGATCAAAAACTTTCATAGTAGTTTAGGAAATGCGGGTTTCACCGCAGTATATATATATATATATATAAAAATATTGAGAAAATAATCAGATTTTCCATGAAAAAAGTAGGTAAAAGAGCAGAAAAAGTTATATGACAAGAAGAAACTAGTAAAAATCACAGGAAAAAGTTGGTTAAAGATCAAAAACTTTCATAGTAGTTTAGGAAATGCGGGTTTCAGCGCAGTATATATATATAAAAATAGCAGTATAATATTAAAATATTGAGAAAATAATCAGATTTTCCATGAAAAATGTAGGTAAAAGAGTAGAAAAAGTTATATGAAAAGAAGAAACTAGTAAAAACCACAGGAAAAAGTTGGTTAAAGATCAAAAACTTTCATAATAGTATAGGAAATGCGGGTTTCAGCGCAGTATATATATAAAAATAGCAGTATAATATAAAAATATTGAGAAAATAATCAGATTTTCCATGAAAAATGTAGGTAAAAGAGCAGAAAAAGTTATATGAAAAAAAGAAACTAGTAAAAATCTCAGGAAATAGTTGGTTAAAGATCAAAAACTTTCATACTAGTATAGGAAATGCGGGTTTCAGCGCAGTATATACATATATATAATATAAAAATATTGAGAAAATAATCAGATTTTCCATGAAAAAAGTAGGTAAAAGAGCAGAAAAAGTTATATGAAAAGAAGAAACTAGTAAAAATCACAGGAAAAACTTGGTTAAAGATCAAAAACTTTCATACTAGTATAGGAAATGCGGTTTTCAGCACAGTATATATATATAATATAAAAATATTGAGAAAATAATCAGATTTTAAATGAAAAATGTAGGTAAAAGAGCAGAAAAAGTTATATGAAAAGAAGAAACTAGTAAAAATAACAGGAAAAAGTTGGTTAAAGATCAAAAACTTTCATACTAGTACAGGAAATGCGGGTTTCAGCGCAGTATATATATATATATATAATATAAAAATATTGAGAAAATAATCAGATTTTCCATGAAAAAAGTAGGTAAAAGAGCAGAAAAAGTTATATGAAAAGAAGAAACTAGTAAAAATCACAGGAAAAAGTTGGTTAAAGATCAAAAACTTTCATAGTAGTTTAGGAAATGCGGGTTTCAGCGCAGTATATATATATATATATATTATAAAAATATTGAGAAAATAATCAGATTTTCCATGAAAAAAGTAGGTAAAAGAGCAGAAAAAGTTATATGAAAAGAAGAAACTAGTAAAAATCACAGGAAAAAGTTGGTTAAAGATCAAAAACTTTCATACTAGTATAGGAAATGCGGGTTTCAGCGCAGTATATATATATATAATATAAAAATATTGAGAAAATAATCAGATTTTCCATGAAAAAGGAGGTAAAAGAGCAGAAAAAGTTATATGAAAAGAAGAAACTAGTAAAAATCACAGGAAAAAGTTGGTTAAAGATCAAAAACTTTCATACTAGTATAGGAAATGCGGGTTTCAGCGCAGTATATATATATATATATATATAATATAAAAATATTGAGAAAATAATCAGATTTTCCATGAAAAAAGTAGGTAAAAGAGCAGAAAAAGTTATATGAAAAGAAGAAACTAGTAAAAATAACAGGAAAAAGTTGGTAAAAGATCAAAACCTTTCATAGTAGTTTAGGAAATGCGGGTTTCAGCGCAGTATATATATAAAAATAGCAGTATAATATAAAAATATTGAGAAAATAATCAGATTTTCCATGAACAAAGTAGGTAAAAGAGCAGAAAAAGTTATATGAAAAGAAGAAACTAGTACAAATCACAGGAAAAAGTTGGTTAAAGATCAAAAACTTTAATAGTAGTTTAGGAAATGCGGGTTTCAGCGCAGTATATATATATATAATATAAAAATATTGAGAAAATAATCAGATTTTCCATGAAAAAAAGTATGTAAAAGAGCAGAAAAAGTTATATGACAAGAAGAAACTAGTAAAAATCACAGGAAAAAGTTGGTTAAAGATCAAAAACTTTCATACTAGTATAGGAAATGCGGTTTTCAGTGCAGTATATATATATATATATAATATAAAAATATTGAGAAAATAATCAGATTTTCCATGAACAAAGTAGGTAAAAGAGCAGAAAAAGTTATATGAAAAGAAGAAACTAGTAAAAATCTCAGGAAAAAGTTGGTTAAATATCAACAACTTTCATAGTAGTTGAGGAAATGCGGGTTTCAGCGCAGTATATATATATATAAAAATAGCAGTATAATATAAAAATATTGAGAAAATAATCAGATTTTCCATGAAAAATGTTGGTAAAAGAGCAGAAAAAGTTATATGAAAAGAAGAAACTAGTAAAAATCTCAGGAAATAGTTGGTTAAAGATCAAAAGCTTTCATACTAGTATAGGAAATGCGGGTTTTAGCGCAGTATATACATATATATAATATAAAAATATTGAGAAAATAATCAGATTTTCCATGAAAAAAGTAGGTAAAAGAGCAGAAAAAGTTATATGAAAAGAAGAAACTAGTAAAAATCACAGGAAAAACTTGGTTAAAGATCAAAAACTTTCATACTAGTATAGGAAATGCGGTTTTCAGCGCAGTATATATATATAATATAAAAATATTGAGAAAATAATCAGATTTTCCATGAAAAATGTAGGTAAAAGAGTAGAAAAAGTTATATGAAAAGAAGAAACTAGTAAAAACCACAGGAAAAAGTTGGTTAAAGATCAAAAACTTTCACAATAGTATAGGAAATGCGGGTTTCAGCGCAGTATATATATAAAAATAGCAGTATAATATAAAAATATTGAGAAAATAATCAGATTTTCCATGAAAAATGTTGGTAAAAGAGCAGAAAAAGTTATATGAAAAGAAGAAACTAGTAAAAATCTCAGGAAATAGTTGGTTAAAGATCAAAAGCTTTCATACTAGTATAGGAAATGCGGGTTTTAGCGCAGTATATACATATATATAATATAAAAATATTGAGAAAATAATCAGATTTTCCATGAAAAAAGTAGGTAAAAGAGCAGAAAAAGTTATATGAAAAGAAGAAACTAGTAAAAATCACAGGAAAAACTTGGTTAAAGATCAAAAACTTTCATACTAGTATAGGAAATGCGGTTTTCAGCGCAGTATATATATATAATATAAAAATATTGAGAAAATAATCAGATTTTCCATGAAAAATGTAGGTAAAAGAGTAGAAAAAGTTATATGAAAAGAAGAAACTAGTAAAAATCACAGGAAAATGTTGGTTAAAGATCCATAACTTTCATACTAGTACAGGAAATGCGGGTTTCAGCGCGGTATATATATATATATATATAATATAAAAATATTGAGAAAATAATCAGATTTTCCATGAAAAAAGTAGGTAAAAGAGCAGAAAAAGTTATATGAAAAGAAGAAACTAGTAAAAATCACAGGAAAAAGTTGGTTAAAGATCAAAAACTTTCATACTAGTATAGGAAATGCGGTTTTCAGCGCAGTATATATATATATAATATAAACATATTGAGAAAATAATCAGATTTTCCATGAAAAAGAAGGTAAAAGAGCAGAAAAAGTTATATGAAAAGAAGAAACTAGTAAAAATCACAGGAAAAAGTTGGTTAAAGATCAAAAACTTTCATACTAGTATAGGAAATGCGGGTTTCAGCGCAGTATATATATATATATATATATGTAATATAAAAATATTGAGAAAATAATCAGATTTTCCATGAAAAATGTAGGTAAAAGAGCAGAAAAAGTTATATGAAAAGAAGAAACTTGTAAAAATCACAGGAAAAAGTTGGTTAAAGATCAAAAACTTTCATACTTGTATAGTAAATGCGGGTTTCAGCGCAGTATATATATAAAAATAGCAGTATAATATAAAAATATTGAGAAAATAATCAGATTTTCCATGAACAAAGTAGGTAAAAGAGCAGAAAAAGTTATATGAAAAGAAGAAACTAGTACAAATCACAGGAAAAAGTTGGTTAACGATCAAAAACTTTCATAGTAGTTTAGGAAATGCGGGTTTCAGCGCAGTATATATATATATAATATAAAAATATTGAGAAAATAATCAGATTTTCGGTATATATATATATATATATATATATATATAATATAAAAATATTGAGAAAAAAATCAGATTTTCCATGAAAAAAGTAGGTAAAAGAGCAGAAAAAGTTATATGAAAAGAAGAAACTAGTAAAAATCTCAGGAAATAGTTGGTTAAAGATCAAAAGCTTTCATACTAGTATAGGAAATGCGGGTTTCAGCGCAGTATATACATATATATAATATAAAAATATTGAGAAAATAATCAGATTTTCCATGAAAAAAGTAGGTAAAAGAGCAGAAAAAGTTATATGAAAAGAAGAAACTAGTAAAAATCACAGGAAAAAGTTGGTTAAAGATCAAAAACTTTCATACTAGTATAGGAAATGCGGTTTTCAGCGCAGTATATATATATAATATAAAAATATTGAGAAAATAATCAGATTTTAAATGAAAAATGTAGGTAAAAGAGCAGAAAAAGTTATATGAAAAGAAGAAACTAGTAAAAATCACAGGAAAATGTTGGTTAAAGATCCATAACTTTCATACTAGTACAGGAAATGCGGGTTTCAGCGCGGTATATATATATATATATATAATATAAAAATAATGAGAAAATAATCAGATTTTCCATGAAAAAAGTAGGTAAAAGAGCAGAAAAAGTTATATGAAAAGAACAAACTAGTAAAAATCACAGGAAAAAGTTGGTTAAAGATCAAAAACTTTCATAGTAGTTTAGGAAATGCGGGTTTCAGCATAGTATATATATATATATATAATATAAAAATATTGAGAAAATAATCAGATTTTCCATGAAAAAAGTAGGTAAAAGAGCAGAAAAAGTTATATGAAAAGAAGAAACTAGTAAAAATCACAGGAAAAAGTTGGTTAAAGATCAAAAACTTTCATACTAGTATAGGAAATGCGGGTTTCAGCGCAGTATATATATATATAATATAAAAATATTGAGAAAATAATCAGATTTTCCATGAAAAAGAAGGTAAAAGAGCAGAAAAAGTTATATGAAAAGAAGAAACTAGTAAAAATCACAGGAAAAAGTTGGTTAAAGATCAAAAACTTTCATACTAGTATAGGAAATGCGGGTTTCAGCGCAGTATATATATATATATATATGTAATATAAAAATATTGAGAAAATAATCAGATTTTCCATGAAAAATGTAGGTAAAAGAGCAGAAAAAGTTATATAAAAAGAAGAAACTTGTAAAAATCACAGGAAAAAGTTGGTTAAAGATCAAAAACTTTCATACTTGTATAGTAAATGCGGGTTTCAGCGCAGTATATATATAAAAATAGCAGTATAATATAAAAATATTGAGAAAATAATCAGATTTTCCATGAACAAAGTAGGTAAGAGAGCAGAAAAAGTTATATGAAAAGAAGAAACTAGTACAAATCACAGGAAAAAGTTGGTTAAAGATCAAAAACTTTCATAGTAGTTTAGGAAATGCGGGTTTCAGCGCAGTATATATATATGTAATATAAAAATATTGAGAAAATAATCAGATTTTCCATGAAAAAAGTAGGTAAAAGAGCAGAAAAAGTTATATGACAAGAAGAAACTAGTAAAAATCACAGGAAAAAGTTGGTTAAAGATCAAAAACTTTCATACTAGTATAGGAAATGCGGTTTTCAGTGCAGTATATATATATATATATATAATATAAAAATATTGAGAAAATAATCAGATTTTCCATGAAAAAAGTAGGTAAAAGAGCAGAAAAAGTTATATGAAAAGAAGAAACTAGTAAAAATCTCAGGAAAAAGTTGGTTAAAGATCAACAACTTTCATAGTAGTTTAGGAAATGCGGGTTTCAGCGCAGTATATATATAAAAATAGCAGTATAATATAAAAATATTGAGAAAATAATCAGATTTTCCATGAAAAATGTAGGTAAAAGAGCAGAAAAAGTTATATGAAAAGAAGAAACTAGTAAAAATCTCAGGAAAAAGTTGGTTAAAGATCAAAAACTTTCATAGTAGTTTAGGAAATGCGGGTTTCAGCGCAGTATATATATATATATATATAATATAAAAATATTGAGATAATAATCAGATTTCCCATGAAAAAAGTAGGTAAAAGAGCAGAAAAAGTTATATGAAAAGAAGAAACTAGTAAAAATCACAGGAAAAAGTTGGTTAAAGATCAAAAACGTTCATACTAGTATAGGAAATGCGGGTTTCAGCGCAGTATATATATATATAATATAAAAATATTGAGAAAATAATCAGATTTTCCATGAAAAAGGAGGTAAAAGAGCAGAAAAAGTTATATGAAAAGAAGAAACTAGTAAAAATCACAGGAAAAAGTTGGTTAAAGATCAAAAACTTTCATACTAGTATAGGAAATGCGGGTTTCAGCGCAGTATATATATATATATATATATAATATAAACATATTGAGAAAACAATCAGATTTTCCATGAAAAATGTAGTTAAAAGAGCAGAAAAAGTTATATGAAAAGAAGAAACTAGTAAAAATCACAGGAAAAAGTTGGTTAAAGATCAAAAACTTTCATAGTAGTTTAGGAAATGCGGGTTTCAGCCCAGTGAATACATAAAAATAGCAGTATAATATAAAAATATTGAGAATATAATCAGATTTTCCATGAAAAAAGTAGGTAAAAGAGCAGAACAAGTTATATAAAAAGAAGAAACTAGTAAAAATCACAGGAAAGAGTTGGTTAAAGTTCAAAAACTTTCATAGTAGTTTAGGAAATGCGGGTTTCAGCGCAGTATATATATATATATATATATAATATAAAAATATTGAGAAAACAATCAGATTTTCCATGAAAAATGTAGTTAAAAGAGCAGAAAAAGTTATATGAAAAGAAGAAACTAGTAAAAATCACAGGAAAAAGTTGGTTAAAGATCAAAAACTTTCATAGTAGTTTAGGAAATGCGGGTTTCAGCGCAGTATATATATATATATATAAAATAAAAATATTGAGAAAATAATCAGATTTTCCATGAAAAAAGTAGGTAAAAGAGCAGAAAAAGTTATAAGAAAAGAAGAAACTAGTAAAAATCACAGGAAAAAGTTG
>CAKAIZ010000435.1:30000-32500 GCA_916610145.1 Eristalis arbustorum | reverse complement strand
AAGTTGGTTAAAGATCAAAAAGTATATATATATATATAATATAAAAATATTGAGAAAATAATCAGATTTTCCATGAAAAAAGTAGGTAAAAGAGCAGAAAAAGTTATATGAAAAGAAGAAACTAGTAAAAATCACAGGAAAAAGTTGGTTAAAGATCAAAAACTTTCATAGTAGTTTAGGAAATGCGGGTTTCAGCGCAGTATATATATATATATATATAATATAAAAATATTGAGAAAACAATCAGATTTTCCATGAAAAATGTAGTTAAAAGAGCAGAAAAAGTTATATGAAAAGAAGAAACTAGTAAAAATCACAGGAAAAAGTTGGTTAAAGATCAAAAACTTTCATAGTAGTTTAGGAAATGCGGGTTTCAGCGCAGTATATATATATATATAATATAAAAATATTGAGAAAATAATCAGATTTTCCATGAAAAAAGTAGGTAAAAGAGCAGAAAAAGTTATAAGAAAAGAAGAAACTAGTAAAAATCACAGGAAAAAGTTGGTTAAAGATCAAAAACTTTCATAGTAGTTTAGGAAATGCGGGTTTCAGCGCAGTATATATATAAAAATAGCAGTATAATATAAAAATATTGAGAAAATAATCAGATTTCCCATGAAAAAAGTAGGTAAAAGAGCAGAAAAAGTTATATGAAAAGAAGAAACTAGTAAAAATCACAGGAAAAAGTTGGTTAAAGATCAAAAACTTTCATAGTAGTTTAGGAAATGCGGGTTTCAGCGCAGTGTTTATATAAAAATAGCAGTATAATATAAAAAATATTGAGAAAATAATCAGATTTTCCATGAAAAAAAGTAGGTAAAAGAGCAGAAAAAGTTATATGAAAAGAAGAAACTAGTAAAAATCACAGGAAAAAGTTGGTTAAAGATCAAAAACTTTCATAGTAGTTTAGGAAATGCGGGTTTCAGCGCAGTGTATATATAAATATAGCAATATAATATAAAAATATTGAGAATATAATCAGATTTTCCATGAAAAAAGTAGGTAAAAGAGCAGAAAAAGTTATATGAAAAGAAGAAACTAGTAAAAATCACAGGAAAAAGTTGGTTAAAGATCAAAAACTTTCATAGTAGTTTAGGAAATGCGGGTTTCAGCGCAGTGTATATATAAAAATAGCAGTATAATATAAAAATATTGAGAAAATAATCAGATTTTCCATGAAAAAAGTAGGTAAAAGAGCAGAAAAAGTTATATGAAAAGAAGAAACTAGTTAAAATCACAGGAAAAAGTTGTTTAAGATCAAAACTTTCATACTAGTATAGGAAATGCGGGTTTCAGCGCAGTATATATATAAAAATAGCAGTATAATATAAAAATATTGAGAAAATAATCAGATTTTCCATGAAAAAAGTAGGTAAAAGAGCAGAAAAAGTTATATGAAAAGAAGAAACTAGTAAAAATCACAGGAAAAATTTGGTTTAAGATCAAAAACTTTCATAGTTGTTTAGGAAATGCGGGTTTCAGCGCGGTATATATATATATATATAATATAAAAATATTGAGAAAATAATCAGATTTTCCATGAAAAAAGTAGATAAAAGAGCAGAAAAAGTTATATGAAAAGAAGAAACTAGTAAAAATCACAGGAAAAAGTTGGTTAAAGATCAAAAACTTTCATACTAGTATGGGAAATGCGGGTTTCAGCACAGTATATATATATAAAAATAGCAGTATAATATAAAAATATTGAGAAAATAATCTGATTTTCCATGAACAAATTAGGTAAAAGAGCAGAAAAAGTTATATGAAAAGAAGAAACTAGTAAAAATCACAGGAAAAAGTTGGTTTAAGATCAAAAACTTTCATAGTAGTTTAGGAAATGCGGGTTTCAGCGCAGTATATATATATATATATATATATATAATATAAAAATATTGAGAAAATAATCAGATTTCCCATGAAAAAAGTAGGTAAAAGAGCAGAAAAAGTTATATGAAAAGAAGAAACTAGTAAAAATCACAGGAAAAGTTGGTTAAAGATCAAAAACTTTCATAGTAGCTTAGGAAATGCGGGTTTCAGCGCAGTGTATATATAAAAATAGCAGTATAATATAAAAATATTGAGAAAATAATCAGATTTTCCATGAAAAAAGTAGGTAAAAGAGCAGAAAAAGTTATATGAAAAGAAGAAACTAGTAAAAATCACAGGAAAAAGTTGGTTAAAGATCAAAAACTTTCATAGTAGTTTAGGAAATGCGGGTTTCAGCGCAGTATATATATAAAAATAGCAGTCTAATATAAAAATATTGAGAAAATAATCAGATTTTCCATGAAAAAAGTAGGTAAAAGAGCAGAAAAAGTTATATGAAAAGAAGAAACTAGTTAAAATCACAGGAAAAAGTTGGTTGAAGATCAAAACTTTCATACTAGTATAGGAAATGCGGGTTTCAGCGCAGTATATATATAAAAATAGCAGTATAATATAAAAATATTGAGAAAATAATCAGATTTTCCATGAAAAAAGTAGGTAAAAGAGCAGA
>CAKAIZ010000435.1:0-27500 GCA_916610145.1 Eristalis arbustorum | reverse complement strand
TAATCAGATTTTCCATGAAAAATGTAGGTAAAAGAGCAGAAAAAGTTATATGAAAAGAAGAAACTTGTAAAAATCACAGGAAAAAGTTGGTTAAAGATCAAAAACTTTCATACAAGTATAGGAAATGCGGGTTTCAGCGCAGTATATATATATATATAGTATAAAAATATTGAGAAAATAATCAGATTTTCCATGAAAATAGTAGGTAAAAGAGCAGAAAAAGTTATATGAAAAGAAGAAACTAGTAAATATCACAGGAAAAAGTTGGTTAAAGATCAAAAACTTTCATAGTAGTTTAGGAAATGCGGGTTTCAGCCCAGTGAATATATAAAAATAGCAGTATAATATAAAAATATTGAGAATATAATCAGATTTTCCATGAAAAAAGTAGGTAAAAGAGCAGAACAAGTTATATAAAAAGAAGAAACTAGTAAAAATCACAGGAAAGAGTTGGTTAAAGTTCAAAAACTTTCATAGTAGTTTAGGAAATGCGGGTTTCAGCGCAGTATATATATATATATATATAATATAAAAATATGTAGAAAACAATCAGATTTTCCATGAAAAATGTAGTTAAAAGAGCAGAAAAAGTTATATGAAAAGAAGAAACTAGTAAAAATCACAGGAAAAAGTTGGTTAAAGATCAAAAACTTTCATAGTAGTTTAGGAAATGCGGGTTTCAGCGCAGTATATATATATATATAATATAAAAATATTGAGAAAATAATCAGATTTTCCATGAAAAAAGTAGGTAAAAGAGCAGAAAAAGTTATAAGAAAAGAAGAAACTAGTAAAAATCACAGGAAAAAGTTGGTTAAAGATCAAAAACTTTCATAGTAGTTTAGGAAATGCGGGTTTCAGCGCAGTATATATATAAAAATAGCAGTATAATATAAAAATATTGAGAAAATAATCAGATTTCCCATGAAAAAAGTAGGTAAAAGAGCAGAAAAAGTTATATGAAAAGAAGAAACTAGTAAAAATCACAGGAAAAAGTTGGTTAAAGATCAAAAACTTTCATAGTAGTTTAGGAAATGCGGGTTTCAGCGTAGTGTTTATATAAAAATAGCAGTATAATATAAAAATATTGAGAAAATAATAAGATTTTCCATGAAAAAAGTAGGTAAAAGAGCAGAAAAAGTTATATGAAAAGAAGAAACTAGTAAAAATCACAGGAAAAAGTTGGTTAAAGATCAAAAACTTTAATAGTAGTTTAGAAAATGCGGGTTTCAGCGCAGTGTATATATAAAAATAGCAGTATAATATAAAAATATTGAGAAAATAATCAGATTTTCCATGAAAAAAGTAGGTAAAAGAGCAGAAAAAGTTATATGAAAAGAAGAAACTAGTAAAAATCACAGGAAAAAGTTGGTTAAAGATCAAAAACTTTCATAGTAGTTTAGGAAATGCGGGTTTCAGCGCAGTGTATATATAAAAATAGCTGTATAATATAAAAATATTGAGAAAATAATCAGATTTTCCATGAAAAAAGTAGGTAAAAGAGCAGAAAAAGTTATATGAAAAGAAGAAACTAGTTAAAATCACAGGAAAAAGTTGGTTAAAGATCAAAACTTTCATACTAGTATAGGAAATGCGGGTTTCAGCGCAGTATATATATAAAAATAGCAGTATAATATAAAAATATTGAGAAAATAATCAGTTTCCATGAAAAAAGTAGGTAAAAGAGCAGAAAAAGTTATATGAAAAGAAGAAACTAGTAGAAATCACAGGAAAAATTTGGTTTAAGATCAAAAACTTTCATAGTTGTTTAGGAAATGCGGGTTTCAGCGCGGTATATATATATATATATATAAAAATATTGAGAAAATAATCAGATTTTCCATGAAAAATGTTGGTAAAAGAGCAGAAAAAGTTATATGAAAAGAAGAAACTAGTAAAAATCACAGGAAAAAGTTGGTTAAAGATCAAAAACTTTCATACTAGTATGGGAAATGCGGGTTTCAGCACAGTATATATATAAAAATAGCAGTATAATATAAAAATATTGAGAAAATAATCTGATTTTCCATGAACAAATTAGGTAAAAGAGCAGAAAAAAGTTATATGAAAAGAAGAAACTAGTTAAAATCACAGGAAAAAGTTGGTTAAAGATCAAAACTTTCATACTAGTATAGGAAATGCGGGTTTCAGCGCAGTATATATATAAAAATAGCAGTATAATATAAAAATATTGAGAAAATAATCAGATTTTCCATGAAAAAAGTAGGTAAAAGAGCAGAAAAAGTTATATGAAAGAAGAAACTAGTAAAAATCATAGGAAAAAGTTGGTTAAAGATCAAAAACTTTCATACTAGTATGGGAAATGCGGGTTTCAGCGCAGTATATATGTATATATAATATAAAAATATTGAGAAAATAATCAGATTTTCCATGAAAAATGTAGGTAAAAGAGCAGAAAAAGTTATATGAAAAGAAGAAACTAGTAAAAATCACAGGAAAAAGTTGGTTAAAGATCAAAAACTTTCATAGTAGTTTAGGAAATGCGGGTTTCAGCGCAGTATATATATATATATAATATAAAAATATTGAGAAAGTAATCAGATTTTCCATGAAAAAAGCAGGTAAAAGAGCAGAAAAAGTTATATAAAAAAGAAGAAACTAGTAAAAATCACAGGAAAAAAGTTGGTTAAAGATCAAAAACTTTCATAGTAGTCTAGGAAATGCGGGTTTCAGCGCAGTATATATATACATATAATATAAAAATATAGAGAAAATAATCAGACTTTCCATAAAAAATGTAGGTAAAAGGGCAGAAAAAGTTATATGAAAAGAAGAAACTAGTAAAAATCACGGGAAAAAGTTGGTTAAAGATCAAAAACTTTCATACTAGTATAGGAAATGCGGTTTTCAGCGCAGTATATATATAAAAATAGCAGTATAATATAAAAATATTGAGAAAATAATCAGATTTTCCATGAAAAAAGTAGGTAAAAGAGCAGAAAAAGTTATATGAAAAGAAGAAACTAGTAAAAATCACAGGAAAAAGTTGGTTAAAGATCAAAAACTTTCATACTAGTATGGGAAATGCGGGTTTCAGCGCAGTATATATATGAAAATAGCAGTATAATATAAAAATATTGAGTAAATAATCAGATTTTCCATGAAAAATGTAGGTAAAAGAGCAGAAAAAGTTATATGAAAAGAAGAAACTAGTAAAAATCACAGAGAAAGTTGGTTAAAGATCAAAAACTTTCATAGTAGTTTAGGAAATGCGGGTTTCAGCGCAGTATATATATATATATAATATAAAAATATTGAGAAAATAATCAGATTTTCCATGAAAAATGTTGGTAAAAGAGCAGAAAAAGTTATATGAAAAGAAGAAACTAGTAAAAAATCACAGGAAAAAGTTGGTTAAAGATCAAAAACTTTCATAGTAGTTTAGGAAATGCGGGTTTCAGCGCAGTATATATATAAAAATAGCTGTATAATATAAAAATATTGAGAAAATAATCAGATTTTCCATGAAAAAAGTAGGTATCAGAGCAGAAAAAGTTATATGAAAAGAAGAAACTAGTAAAAATCACAGTGAAAAGTTGGTTAAAGATCAAAAACTTTCATAGTAGTTTAGGAAATGTAGGTAAAAGAGCAGAAAAAGTTATATGAAAAGAAGAAACTAGTAAAAATCACAGGAAAAAGTTGGTTAAAGATCAAAAACTTTCATACTAGTATGGGAAATGCGAGTTTCAGCGCAGTATATATACAAAAATAGCAGTATTATATAAAAATATTGAGTAAATAATCAGATTTTCCATGAAAAATGTAGGTAAAAGAGCAGAAAAAGTTATATGAAAAGAAGAAACTAGTAAAAATCACAGAGAAAGTTGGTTAAAGATCAAAACCTTTCATAGTAGTTTAGGAAATGCGGGTTTCAGCGCAGTATATATATATATATAATATAAAAATATTGAGAAAATAATCAGATTTTCCATGAAAAATGTTGGTAAAAGAGCAGAAAAAGTTATATAAAAAGAAGAAACTAGTAAAAATCACAGGAAAAAGTTGGTTAAGGATCAAAAACTTTCATAGTAGTTTAGGAAATGCGGGTTTCAGCGCAGTATATATATAAAAAAAGCTGTATAATATAAAAATATTGAGAAAATAATCAGATTTTCCATGAAAAAAGTAGGTATAAGAGCAGAAAAAGTTATATGAAAAGAAGAAACTAGTAAAAATCACAGGGAAAAGTTGGTTAAAGATCAAAAACTTTCATAGTAGTTTAGGAAATGCGGGTTTCAGCGCAGTATATATATAAAAATAGCAGTATAATATAAAAATATTGAGAAAATAATCAGATTTTCCATAAAAAAAGTAGGTAAAAAGAGCAGAAAAAGTTATATGAAAAGAAGAAACTAGTTAAAATCACAGGAAAAAGTTGGTTAAAGATCAAAACTTTCATACTAGTATAGGAAATGCGGGTTTCAGCGCAGTATATATATAAAAATAGCAGTATAATATAAAAATATTGAGAAAATAATCAGATTTTCCATGAAAAAAGTAGGTAAAAGAGCAGAAAAAGTTATATGAAAAGAAGAAACTAGTAGAAATCACAGGAAAAATTTGGTTTAAGATCAAAAACTTTCATAGTTGTTTAGGAAATGCGGGTTTCAGCGCGGTATATATATATATATATATATATATATAATATAAAAATATTGAGAAAATAATCAGATTTTCCATGAAAAAAGTAGATAAAAGAGCAGAAAAAGTTATATGAAAAGAAGAAACTAGTAAAAATCACAGGAGAAAGTTGGTTAAAGATCAAGAACTTTCATACTAGTATGGGAAATGCGGGTTTCAGCACAGTATTTATATAAAAAATAGCAGTATAATATAAAAATATTGAGTAAATAATCAGATTTTCCATGAAAAATGTAGGTAAAAGAGTAGAAAAAGTTATATGAAAAGAAGAAACTAGTAAAAACCACAGGAAAAAGTTGGTTAAAGATCAAAAACTTTCATAATAGTATAGGAAATGCGGGTTTCAGCGCAGTATATGTATAAAAATAGCAGTATAATATAAAAATATTGAGAAAATAATCAGATTTTCCATGAAAAATGTAGGTAAAAGAGCAGAAAAAGTTATATGAAAAGAAGAAACTAGTAAAAATCACAGGAAAAAGTTGGTTAAAGATCAAAAAACTTTCATAGTAGTTTAGGAAATGCGGGTTTCAGCGCAGTATATATATAAAAATAGCAGTATAATATAAAAATATTGAGAAAATAATCAGATTTTCCATGAAAAAAGTAGGTAAAAGAGCAGAAAAAGTTATATGAAAGAAGAAACTAGTAAAAATCATAGGAAAAAGTTGGTTAAAGATCAAAAACTTTCATACTAGTATGGGAAATGCGGGTTTCAGCGCAGTATATATGTATATATAATATAAAAATATTGAGAAAATAATCAGATTTTCCATGAAAAATGTAGGTAAAAGAGCAGAAAAAGTTATATGAAAAGAAGAAACTAGTAAAAATCACAGGAAAAAGTTGGTTAAAGATCAAAAACTTTCATAGTAGTTTAGGAAATGCGGGTTTCAGCGCAGTATATATATATATATAATATAAAAATATTGAGAAAGTAATCAGATTTTCCATGAAAAAAGCAGGTAAAAGAGCAGAAAAAGTTATATAAAAAGAAGAAACTAGTAAAAATCACAGGAAAAAGTTGGTTAAGGATCAAAAACTTTCATAGTAGTCTAGGAAATGCGGGTTTCAGCGCAGTATATATATACATATAATATAAAAATATAGAGAAAATAATCAGACTTTCCATAAAAAATGTAGGTAAAAGGGCAGAAAAAGTTATATGAAAAGAAGAAACTAGTAAAAATCACGGGAAAAAGTTGGTTAAAGATCAAAAACTTTCATACTAGTATAGGAAATGCGGGTTTCAGCGCAGTATATATATAAAAATAGCAGTATAATATAAAAATATTGAGAAAATAATCAGATTTTCCATGAAAAAAAGTAGGTAAAAGAGCAGAAAAAGTTATATGAAAAGAAGAAACTAGTAAAAATCACAGGAAAAAGTTGGTTAAAGATCAAAAACTTTCATACTAGTATGGGAAATGCGGGTTTCAGCGCAGTATATATATGAAAATAGCAGTATAATATAAAAATATTGAGTAAATAATCAGATTTTCCATGAAAAATGTAGGTAAAAGAGCAGAAAAAGTTATATGAAAAGAAGAAACTAGTAAAAATCACAGAGAAAGTTGGTTAAAGATCAAAAACTTTCATAGTAGTTTAGGAAATGCGGGTTTCAGCGCAGTATATATATATATATAATATAAAAATATTGAGAAAATAATCAGATTTTCCATGAAAAATGTTGGTAAAAGAGCAGAAAAAGTTATATGAAAAGAAGAAACTAGTAAAAATCACAGGAAAAAGTTGGTTAAAGATCAAAAACTTTCATAGTAGTTTAGGAAATGCGGTTTTCAGCGCAGTATATATATAAAAATAGCTGTATAATATAAAAATATTGAGAAAATAATCAGATTTTCCATGAAAAAAGTAGGTATCAGAGCAGAAAAAGTTATATGAAAAGAAGAAACTAGTAAAAATCACAGTGAAAAGTTGGTTAAAGATCAAAAACTTTCATAGTAGTTTAGGAAATGTAGGTAAAAGAGCAGAAAAAGTTATATGAAAAGAAGAAACTAGTAAAAATCACAGGAAAAAGTTGGTTAAAGATCAAAAACTTTCATACTAGTATGGGAAATGCGGGTTTCAGCGCAGTATATATACAAAAATAGCAGTATTATATAAAAATATTGAGTAAATAATCAGATTTTCCATGAAAAATGTAGGTAAAAGAGCAGAAAAAGTTATATGAAAAGAAGAAACTAGTAAAAATCACAGAGAAAGTTGGTTAAAGATCAAAACCTTTCATAGTAGTTTAGGAAATGCGGGTTTCAGCGCAGTATATATATATATATAATATAAAAATATTGAGAAAATAATCAGATTTTCCATGAAAAAAGTAGGTATAAGAGCAGAAAAAGTTATATGAAAAGAAGAAACTAGTAAAAATCACAGGGAAAAGTTGGTTAAAGATCAAAAACTTTCATAGTAGTTTAGGAAATGCGGGTTTCAGCGCAGTATATATATAAAAATAGCAGTATAATATAAAAATATTGAGAAAATAATCAGATTTTCCATAAAAAAAGTAGGTAAAAGAGCAGAAAAAGTTATATGAAAAGAAGAAACTAGTTAAAATCACAGGAAAAAGTTGGTTAAAGATCAAAACTTTCATACTAGTATAGGAAATGCGGGTTTCAGCGCAGTATATATATAAAAATAGCAGTATAATATAAAAATATTGAGAAAATAATCAGATTTTCCATGAAAAAAGTAGGTAAAAGAGCAGAAAAAGTTATATGAAAAGAAGAAACTAGTAGAAATCACAGGAAAAATTTGGTTTAAGATCAAAAACTTTCATAGTTGTTTAGGAAATGCGGGTTTCAGCGCGGTATATATATATATATATATATATATAATATAAAAATATTGAGAAAATAATCAGATTTTCCATGAAAAAAGTAGATAAAAGAGCAGAAAAAGTTATATGAAAAGAAGAAACTAGTAAAAATCACAGGAGAAAGTTGGTTAAAGATCAAGAACTTTCATACTAGTATGGGAAATGCGGGTTTCAGCACAGTATTTATATAAAAATAGCAGTATAATATAAAAATATTGAGTAAATAATCAGATTTTCCATGAAAAATGTAGGTAAAAGAGTAGAAAAAGTTATATGAAAAGAAGAAACTAGTAAAAACCACAGGAAAAAGTTGGTTAAAGATCAAAAACTTTCATAATAGTATAGGAAATGCGGGTTTCAGCGCAGTATATGTATAAAAATAGCAGTATAATATAAAAATATTGAGAAAATAATCAGATTTTCCATGAAAAATGTAGGTAAAAGAGCAGAAAAAGTTATATGAAAAGAAGAAACTAGTAAAAATCACAGGAAAAAGTTGGTTAAAGATCAAAAACTTTCATAGTAGTTTAGGAAATGCGGGTTTCAGCGCAGTATATATATAAAAATAGCTGTATAATATAAAAATATTGAGAAAATAATCAGATTTTCCATGAAAAAAGTAGGTATAAGAGCAGAAAAGGTTATATGAAATGAAGAAACTAGTAAAAATCACAGGGAAAAGTTGGTTAAAGATCAAAAACTTTCATAGTAGTTTAGGAAATGCGGGTTTCAGCGCAGTATATATATAAAAATAGCAGTATAATATAAAAATATTGAGAAAATATTCAGATTTTCCATGAAAAAAGTAGGTAAAAGAGCAGAAAAAGTTATATGAAAAGAAGAAACTAGTAAAAATCACAGGAAAAAGTTGGTTAAAGATCAAAAACTTTCATAGTAGTTTAGGAATTGCGGGTTTCAGCGCAGTATATATATAAAAATAGCAGTATAATATAAAAATATTGAGAAAATAATCAGATTTTCCATGAAAAAAGTAGGTAAAAGAGCAGAAAAAGTTATATGAAAAAAAGAAACTTGTAAAAATCACAGGAAAAAGTTGGTTAAAGATCAAAAACTTTCATACAAGTATAGGAAATGCGGGTTTCAGCGCAGTATATATATATATATAGTATAAAAATATTGAGAAAATAATCAGATTTTCCATGAAAAATGTAGGTAAAAGAGCAGAAAAAGTTATATGAAAAGAAGAAACTTGTAAAAATCACAGGAAAAAGTTGGTTAAAGATCAAAAACTTTCATACAAGTATAGGAAATGCGGGTTTCAGCGCAGTATATATATATATATAGTATAAAAATATTGAGAAAATAATCAGATTTTCCATGAAAATAGTAGGTAAAAGAGCAGAAAAAGTTATATGAAAAGAAGAAACTAGTAAATATCACAGGAAAAAGTTGGTTAAAGATCAAAAACTTTCATAGTAGTTTAGGAAATGCGGGTTTCAGCCCAGTGAATATATAAAAATAGCAGTATAATATAAAAATATTGAGAATATAATCAGATTTTCCATGAAAAAAGTAGGTAAAAGAGCAGAACAAGTTATATAAAAAGAAGAAACTAGTAAAAATCACAGGAAAGAGTTGGTTAAAGTTCAAAAACTTTCATAGTAGTTTAGGAAATGCGGGTTTCAGCGCAGTATATATATATATATATAATATAAAAATATTGAGAAAACAATCAGATTTTCCATGAAAAATGTAGTTAAAAGAGCAGAAAAAGTTATATGAAAAGAAGAAACTAGTAAATATCACAGGAAAAAGTTGGTTAAAGATCAAAAACTTTCATAGTAGCTTAGGAAATGCGGGTTTCAGCGCAGTGTATATATAAAAATAGCAGTATAATATAAAAATATTGAGAAAATAATCAGATTTTCCATGAAAAAAGTAGGTAAAAGAGCAGAAAAAGTTATATGAAAAGAAGAAACTAGTAAAAATCACAGGAAAAAGTTGGTTAAAGATCAAAAACTTTCATAGTAGTTTAGGAAATGCGGGTTTCAGCGCAGTATATATATATATATAATATAAAAATATTGAGAAAATAATCAGATTTTCCATGAAAAAAGTAGGTAAAAGAGCAGAAAAAGTTATATGAAAAGAAGAAACTAGTAAAAATCACAGGAAAAATTTGGTTAAAGATCAAAAACTTTCATAGTAGTTTAGGAAATGCGGGTTTCAGCGCAGTGTATATATAAAAATAGCAGTATAATATAAAAACATTGAGAAAATAATCAGATTTTCCATGAAAAAAGTAGGTAAAAGAGCAGAAAACGTTATATGAAAAGAAGAAACTAGTTAAAATCACAGGAAAAAGTTGGTTAAAGATCAAAACTTTCATACTAGTATAGGAAATGCGGGTTTCAGCGCAGTATATATATAAAAATAGCAGTATAATATAAAAATATTGAGAAAATAATCAGATTTTCCATGAAAAAAGTAGGTAAAAGAGCAGAAAAAGTTATATGAAAAGAAGAAACTAGTAAAAATCACAGGAAAAATTTGGTTTAAGATCAAAAACTTTCATAGTTGTTTAGGAAATGCGGGTTTCAGCGCGGTATATATATATATATATATAATATAAAATTATTGAGAAAATAATCAGATTTTCCATGAAAAAAGTAGATAAAAGAGCAGAAAAAGTTATATGAAAAGAAGAAACTAGTAAAAATCACAGGAAAAAGTTGGTTAAAGATCAAAAACTTTCATACTAGTATGGGAAATGCGGGTTTCAGCACAGTATATATATAAAAATAGCAGTATAATATAAAAATGTTGAGAAAATAATCTGATTTTCCATGAACAAATTAGGTAAAAGAGCAGAAAAAGTTATATGAAAAGAAGAAACTAGTAAAAATCACAGGAAAGAGTTGGTTTAAGATCAAAAACTTTCATGCTAGTATAGGAAATGCGGGTTTCAGCGCAGTATATATATATATATAATATAAAAATATTGAGAAAATAATCAGATTTCCCATGAAAAAAGTAGGTAAAAGAGCAGAAAAAGTTATATGAAAAGAAGAAACTAGTAAAAATCACAGGAAAAAGTTGGTTAAAGATCAAAAACTTTCATAGTAGCTTAGGAAATGCGGGTTTCAGCGCAGTGTATATATAAAAATAGCAGTATAATATAAAAATATTGAGAAAATAATCAGATTTTCCATGAAAAAAGTAGGTAAAAGAGCAGAAAAAGTTATATGAAAAGAAGAAACTAGTAAAAATCACAGGAAAAAGTTGGTTAAAGATCAAAAACTTTCATAGTAGTTTAGGAAATGCGGGTTTCAGCGCAGTGTATATATAAAAATAGCAGTATAATATAAAAATATTGAGAAAATAATCAGATTTTCCATGAAAAAAGTAGGTATAAGAGCAGAAAAAGTTATATGAAAAGAAGAAACTAGTAAAAATCACAGGAAAAAGTTGGTTAAAGATCAAAAACTTTCATAGTAGTTTAGGAAATGCGGGTTTCAGCGCAGTGTATATATAAAAATAGCTGTATAATATAAAAATATTGAGAAAATAATCAGATTTTCCATGAAAAAAGTAGGTAAAAGAGCAGAAAAAGTTATATGAAAAGAAGAAACTAGTTAAAATCACAGGAAAAAGTTGGTTAAAGATCAAAACTTTCATACTAGTATAGGAAATGCGGGTTTCAGCGCAGTATATATATAAAAAAAGCAGTATAATATAAAAATATTGAGAAAATAATCAGATTTTCCATGAAAAAAGTAGGTAAAAGAGCAGAAAAAGTTATATGAAAAGAAGAAACTAGTAAAAATCACAGGAAAAAGTTGGTTAAAGATCAAAAACTTTCATAGTGGTTTAGGAAATGCGGGTTTCAGCGCAGTATATATATATAAATAGCAGTATAATATAAAAATATTGAGAAAATAATCAGATTTTCCATGAAAAATGTAGGTAAAAGAGCAGAAAAAGTTATATGAAAAGAAGAAACTAGTAAAAATCACAGGAAAAAGTTGGTTAAAGATCAAAAACTTTCATACTAGTATGGGAAATGCGGGTTTCAGCGCAGTATATATATGAAAATAGCAGTATAATATAAAAATATTGAGTAAATAATCAGATTTTCCATGAAAAATGTAGGTAAAAGAGCAGAAAAAGTTATATGAAAAGAAGAAACTAGTAAAAATCACAGGAAAAAGTTGGTTAAAGATCAAAAACTTTCATAGTAGTTTAGGAAATGCGGGCTTCAGCGCAGTATATATATAAAAATAGCAGTATAATATAAAAATATTGAGAAAATAATCAGATTTTCCATGAAAAATGTAGGTAAAAGAGCAGAAAAAGTTATATGAAAAGAAGAA
This sequence comes from Eristalis arbustorum, assembly GCA_916610145.1. NCBI lineage: Eukaryota > Metazoa > Arthropoda > Insecta > Diptera > Syrphidae > Eristalis > Eristalis arbustorum. The sequence continues at coordinate 15,665 of CAKAIZ010000435.1, read as the reverse complement.
ACTAGTAAAAATCATAGGAAAAAGTTGGTTAAAGATCAAAAACTTTCATACTAGTATGGGAAATGCGGGTTTCAGCGCAGTATATATGTATATATAATATAAGAATATTGAGAAAATAATCAGATTTTCCATGAAAAATGTAGGTAAAAGAGCAGAAAAAGTTATATGAAAAGAAGAAACTAGTAAAAATCACAGGAAAAAGTTGGTTAAAGATCAAAAACTTTCATAGTAGTTTAGGAAATGCGGGTTTCAGCGCAGTATATATATATATAATATAAAAATATTGAGAAAGTAATCAGATTTTCCATGAAAAAAGCAGGTAAAAGAGCAGAAAAAGTTATATAAAAAGAAGAAACTAGTAAAAATCACAGGAAAAAGTTGGTTAAAGATCAAAAACTTTCATAGTAGTCTAGGAAATGCGGGTTTCAGCGCAGTATATATATATGTATAATATAAAAATATAGAGAAAATAATCAGATTTTCCATAAAAAATGTAGGTAAAAGGGCAGAAAAAGTTATATGAAAAGAAGAAACTAGTAAAAATCACGGGAAAAAGTTGGTTAAAGATCAAAAACTTTCATACTAGTATAGGAAATGCGGGTTTCAGCGCAGTATATATATAAAAATAGCAGTATAATATAAAAATATTGAGAAAATAATCAGATTTTCCATGAAAAAAGTAGGTAAAAGAGCAGAAAAAGTTATATGAAAAGAAGAAACTAGTAAAAATCACAGGAAAAAGTTGGTTAAAGATCAAAAACTTTCATAGTAGTTTAGGAAATGCGGGTTTCAGCGCAGTATATATATAAAAATAGCAGTATAATATAAAAATATTGAGAAAGTAATCAGATTTTCCATGAAAAAAGTAGGTAAAAGAGCAGAAAAAGTTATATGCAAAGAAGAAAGTAGTAAAAATCACAGGAAAAAGTTGGTTAAAGATCAAAAACTTTCATACTAGTATGGGAAATGCGGGTTTCAGCGCAGTATATATATGAAAATAGCAGTATAATATAAAAAATATTGAGTAAATAATCAGATTTTCCATGAAAAATGTAGGTAAAAGAGCAGAAAAAGTTATATGAAAAGAAGAAACTAGTAAAAATCACAGGAGAAAGTTGGTTAAAGATCAAAAACTTTCATAGTAGTTTAGGAAATGCGGGTTTCAGCGCAGTATATATATATATATAATATAAAAATATTGAGAAAATAATCAGATTTTCCATGAAAAATGTTGGTAAAAGAGCAGAAAAAAGTTATATGAAAAGAAGAAACTAGTAAAAATCACAGGAAAAAGTTGGTTAAAGATCAAAAACTTTCATAGTAGTTTATGAAATGCGGGTTTCAGCGCAGTATATACATAAAAATAGCTGTATAATATAAAAATATTGAGAAAATAATCAGATTTTGCATGAAAAAAGTAGGTATAAGAGCAGAAAAAGTTATATGAAAAGAAGAAACTAGTAAAAATCACAGGGAAAAGTTGGTTAAAGATCAAAAACTTTCATAGTAGTTTAGGAAATGTAGGTAAAAGAGCAGAAAAAGTTATATGAAAAGAAGAAACTAGTAAAAATCACAGGAAAAAGTTGGTTAAAGATCAAAAACTTTCATACTAGTATGGGAAATGCGGGTTTCAGCGCAGTATATATATAAAAATAGCAGTATAATATAAAAATATTGAGTAAATAATCAGATTTTCCATGAAAAATGTAGGTAAAAGAGCAGAAAAAGTTATATGAAAAGAAGAAACTAGTAAAAATCACAGAGAAAGTTGGTTAAAGATCAAAACCTTTCATAGTAGTTTAGGAAATGCGGGTTTCAGCGCAGTATATATATATATATATAATATAAAAATATTGAGAAAATAATCAGATTTTCCATGAAAAATGTTGGTAAAAGAGCAGAAAAAGTTATATGAAAAGAAGAAACTAGTAAAAATCACAGGGAAAAGCTGGTTAAAGATCAAAAACTTTCATAGTAGTTTAGGAAATGCGGGTTTCAGCGCAGTATATATATAAAAATAGCAGTATAATATAAAAATATTGAGAAAATAATCAGATTTTCCATAAAAAAAGTAGGTAAAAGAGCAGAAAAAGTTATATGAAAAGAAGAAACTAGTTAAAATCACAGGAAAAAGTTGGTTAAAGATCAAAACTTTCATACTAGTATAGGAAATGCGGGTTTCAGCGCAGTATATATATAAAAATAGCAGTATAATATAAAAATATTGAGAAAATAATCAGATTTTCCATGAAAAAAGTAGGTAAAAGAGCAGAAAAAGTTATATGAAAAGAAGAAACTAGTAGAAATCACAGGAAAAATTTGGTTTAAGATCAAAAACTTTCATAGTTGTTTAGGAAATGCGGGTTTAAGCGCGGTATATATATATATATATATAATATAAAAATATTGAGAAAATAATCAGATTTTCCATGAAAAAAGTAGATAAAAGAGCAGAAAAAGTTATATGAAAAGAAGAAACTAGTAAAAATCACAGGAGAAAGTTGGTTAAAGATCAAGAACTTTCATACTAGTATGGGAAATGCGGGTTTCAGCACAGTATTTATATAAAAATAGAAGTATAATATAAAAATATTGAGTAAATAATCAGATTTTCCATGAAAAATGTAGGTAAAAGAGTAGAAAAAGTTATATGAAAAGAAGAAACTAGTAAAAACCACAGGAAAAAGTTGGTTAAAGATCAAAAACTTTCATAATAGTATAGGAAATGCGGGTTTCAGCGCAGTATATGTATAAAAAATAGCAGTATAATATAAAAATATTGAGAAAATAATCAGATTTTCCATGAAAAAAGTAGGTAAAAGAGCAGAAAAAGTTATATGAAAAGAAGAAACTAGTTAAAATCACAGGAAAAAGTTGGTTAAAGATCAAAACTTTCATACTAGTATAGGAAATGCGGGTTTCAGCGCAGTATATATATAAAAATAGCTGTATTATATAAAAATATTGAGAAAATAATCAGATTTTCCATGAAAAAAGTAGGTATAAGAGCAGAAAAAGTTATATGAAAAGAAGAAACTAGTAGAAATCACAGGAAAAATTTGGTTAAAGATCAAAAACTTTCATAGTTGTTTAGGAAATGCGGGTTTCAGCGCGGTATATATATATATATATAATATAAAAATATTGAGAAAATAATCAGATTTTCCATGAAAAAAGTAGATAAAAGAGCAGAAAAAGTTATATGAAAAGAAGAAACTAGTAAAAATCACAGGAGAAAGTTGGTTAAAGATCAAGAACTTTCATACTAGTATGGGAAATGCGGGTTTCAGCACAGTATTTATATAAAAATAGCAGTATAATATAAAAATATTGAGTAAATAATCAGATTTTCCATGAAAAATGTAGGTAAAAGAGTAGAAAAAGTTATATGAAAAGAAGAAACTAGTAAAAACCACAGGAAAAAGTTGGTTAAAGATCAAAAACTTTCATAATAGTATAGGAAATGCGGGTTTCAGCGCAGTATATGTATAAAAATAGCAGTATAATATAAAAATATTGAGAAAATAATCAGATTTTCCATGAAAAATGTAGGTAAAAGAGCAGAAAAAGTTATATGAAAAGAAGAAACTAGTAAAAATCACAGGAAAAAGTTGGTTAAAGATCAAAAACTTTCATAGTAGTTTAGGAAATGCGGGTTTCAGCGCAGTATATATATAAAAATAGCTGTATAATATAAAAATATTGAGAAAATAATCAGATTTTCCATGAAAAAGGTAGGTATAAGAGCAGAAAAGGTTATATGAAATGAAGAAACTAGTAAAAATCACAGGGAAAAGTTGGTTAAAGATCAAAAACTTTCATAGTAGTTTAGGAAATGCGGGTTTCAGCGCAGTATATATATAAAAATAGCAGTATAATATAAAAATATTGAGAAAATATTCAGATTTTCCATGAAAAAAGTAGGTAAAAGAGCAGAAAAAGTTATATGAAAAGAAGAAACTAGTAAAAATCACAGGAAAAAGTTGGTTAAAGATCAAAAACTTTCATAGTAGTTTAGGAATTGCGGGTTTCAGCGCAGTATATATATAGAAATAGCAGTATAATATAAAAATATTGAGAAAATAATCAGATTTTCCATGAAAAAAGTAGGTAAAAGAGCAGCAAAAGTTATATGAAAAGAAGAAACTAGTAAAAATCACAGGAAAAAGTTGGTTAAAGATCAAAAACTTTCATAGTAGTTTAGGAAATGCGGGTTTCAGCGCAGTATATATATAAAAATAGCAGTATAATATAAAAATATTGAGAAAATAATCTGATTTTCCATGAACAAATTAGGTAAAAGAGCAGAAGAAGTTATATGAAAAGAAGAAACTAGTAAAAATCACAGGAAAAAGTTGGTTTAAGATCAAAAACTTTCATGGTAGTATAGGAAATGCGGGTTTCAGCGCAGTATATATATATATAATATAAAAAAAATTGAGAAAATAATCAGATTTTCCATGAAAAATGTAGGTAAAAGAGCAGAAAAAGTTATATGAAAAGAAGAAACTAGTAAAAATCATAGGAAAAAGTTGGTTAAAGATCAAAAACTTTCATACTAGTGTAGGAAATGCGGGTTTCAGCGCAGTATATTTGTATATATAATATAAAAATATTGAGAAAATAATCAGATTTTCCATGAAAAATTTAGGTAAAAGAGCAGAAAAAGTTATATGAAAAGAAGAAACTAGTAAAAATCACAGGAAAAAGTTGGTTAAAGATCAAAAACTTTTATAGTAGTTTAGGAAATGCGGGTTTCAGCGCAGTATATATATATATATATAATATAAAAATATTGAGAAAGTAATCAGATTTTCCATGAAAAAAGCAGGTAAAAGAGCAGAAAAAGTTATATGAAAAGAAGAAACTAGTAAAAATCACAGGAAAAAGTTGATTAAAGATCAAAAACTTTCATACTAGTATAGGAAATGCGGGCTTCAGCGCAGTATATATATATATATAATATAAAAATATTGAGAAAATAATTAGATTTTCCATAAAAAATGTAGGTAAAAGGGCAGAAAAAGTTATATGAAAAGAAGAAACTAGTAAAAATCACGGGAAAAAGTTGGTTAAAGATCAAAAACTTTCATACTAGTATAGGAAATGCGGGTTTCAGCGCAGTATATATATAAAAATAGCAGTATAATATAAAAATATTGAGAAAATAATCAGATTTTCCATGAAAAAAGTAGGTAAAAGAGCAGAAAAAGTTATATGAAAAGAAGAAACTAGTAAAAATCACAGGAAAAAGTTGGTTAAAGATCAAAAACTTTCATAGTAGTCTAGGAAATGCGGGTTTCAGCGCGGTATATATATATATAAAATATAAAAATATTGAGAAAATAATCAGATTTTCCATGAAAAAAGTAGATAAAAGAGCAGAAAAAGTTATATGAAAAGAAGAAACTAGTAAAAATCACAGGAAAAAGTTGGTTTAAGATCAAAAACTTTCATAGTAGTCTAGGAAATGCGGGTTTCAGCGCGGTATATATATATAAAATATAAAAATATTGAGAAAATAATCAGATTTTCCATGAAAAAAGTAGATAAAAGAGCAGAAAAAGTTATATGAAAAGAAGAAACTAGTAAAAATCACAGGAACAAGTTGGTTAAAGATCAAAAACTTTCATAGTAGTTTAGGAAATGCGGGTTTCAGCGCAGTATATATATATATATAATATAAAAATATTGAGAAAATAATCAGATTTTCCATGAAAAATGTAGGTAAAAGAGCAGAAAAAGTTATATGAAAAGAAGAAACTAGTAAAAATCACAGGAAAAAGTTGGTTAAAGATCAAAACCTTTCATACTAGTATGGGAAATGCGGGTTTCAGCGCAGTATATATATATAAAAATAGCAGTATAATATAAAAATATTGAGTAAATAAACAGATTTTCCATGAAAAATGTAGGTAAAAGAGCAGAAAAAGTTATATGAAAAGAAGAAACTAGTAAAAATCACAGAGAAAGTTGGTTAAAGATCAAAAACTTTCATAGTAGTTTAGGAAATGCGGGTTTCAGCGCAGTATATATATATATATAATATAAAAATATTGAGAAAATAATCAGATTTTCCATGAAAAATGTTGGTAAAAGAGCAGAAAAAGTTATATGAAAAGAAGAAACTAGTAAAAATCACAGGAAAAAGTTGGTTAAAGATCAAAAACTTTCATAGTAGTTTAGGAAATGCGGGTTTCAGCGCAGTATATATATAAAAATAGCTGTATAATATAAAAATATTGAGAAAATAATCAGATTTTCCATGAAAAAAGTAGGTATAAGAGCAGAAAAAGTTATATGAAAAGAAGAAACTAGTAAAAATCACAGGGAAAAGTTGGTTAAAGATCAAAAACTTTCATAGTAGTTTAGGAAATGCGGGTTTCAGCGCAGTATATATATAAAAATAGCAGTATAATATAAAAATATTGAGAAAATAATCAGATTTTCCATGAAAAAAGTAGGTAAAAGAGCAGAAAAAGTTATATGAAAAGAAGAAACTAGTAAAAATCACAGGAAAAAGTTGGTTAAAGATCCAAAACTTTCATAGTAGCTTAGGAAATGCGGGTTTCAGAGCAGTATATATATAATATAAAAATATTGAGAAAATAATCAGATTTAAAAGAGCAGAAAACGTTATATGAAAAGAAGAAACTAGTAAAAATCACAGGAAAAAGTTGGTTAAAGATCAAAAAATTTCATAATAGTTTAGGAAATGCGGGTTTCAGCGCAGTATATATATAAAAATAGCAGTATAATATAAAAATATTGGGAAATTAATCAGATTTTCCATGAACAAATTAGGTAAAAGAGCAGAAAAAGTTATATGAAAAGAAGAAACTAGTAAAAATCACAGGAAAAAAGTTGGTTAAAGATCAAAAACTTTCATCGTAGTTTAGGAAATGCGGGTTTCAGCGCAGTATATATATATATATATATATGATATAAAAATATTGAGAAAATAATCAGATTTTCCATGAAAAGAGTAGGTAAAAGAGCAGAAAAAGTTATATGAAAAGAAGAAACTGGTAAAAATCACAGGAAAAAGTTGGTTAAAGATCAAAAACTTTCATACTAGTATAGGAAATGCGGGTTTCAGCGCAGTATATATGTATATATAATATAAAAATATTGAGAAAATAATCAGATTTTCCATGAAAAATGTAGGTAAAAGAGCAGAAAAAGTTATATGAAAAGAAGAAACTAGTAAAAATCACAGGAAAAAAGTTGGTTAAAGATCAAAAACTTTCATAGTAGTTTAGGAAATGCGGGTTTCAGCGCAGTATATATATAAAAATAGCAGTATAATATAAAAACATTGAGAAAATAATCAGATTTTCCATGAAAAAAGCAGGTAAAAGAGCAGAAAAAGTTATATGAAAAGAAGAAACTAGTAAAAATCACAGGAAAAAGTTGGTTAAAGATCAAAAACTTTCATACTAGTATAGGAAATGCGGGTTTCAGCGCAGTATATATGTATATATAATATAAAAATATTGAGAAAATAATCAGATTTTCCATAAAAAATGTAGGTAAAAGGGCAGAAAAAGTTATATGAAAAGAAGAAACTAGTAAAAATCACGGGAAAAAGTTGGTTAAAGATGAAAAACTTTCATACTAGTATAGGAAATGCGGGTTTCAGCGCATTATATATATATATATATATATATATATATATAATATAAAAATTTTGAGAAAATAATCAGATTTTCCATGAAAAAATGTAGGTAAAAGAGCAGAAAAACTTATATGAAAAGAAGAAACTAGTAAAAATCACAGGAAAAAGTTGGTTAAAGATCAAAAACTTTCATAGTAGTTTAGGAAATGCGGGTTTCAGCGCAGTATATATATAAAAATAGCAGTATAATATAAAAATATTGAGAAAATAATCAGATTTTCCATGAAAAATGTAGGTAAAAGAGCAGAAAATGTTATATGAAAAGAAGAAACTAGTAAAAATCACACTAAAAAGTTGGTTAAAGATCAAAAACTTTCATAGTAGTTTAGGAAATGCGGGTTTCAGCGCAGTATATATATAAAAATAGCAGTATAATATAAAAACATTGAGAAAATAATCAGATTTTCCATGAAAAAGCAGGTAAAAGAGCAGAAAAAGTTATATGAAAAGAAGAAACTAGTAAAAATCACAGGAAAAAGTTGGTTAAAGATCAAAAACTTTCATACTAGTATAGGAAATGCGGGTTTCAGCGCAGTATATATGTATATATAATATAAAAATATTGAGAAAATAATCAGATTTTCCATAAAAAATGTAGGTAAAAGGGCAGAAAAAGTTATATGAAAAGAAGAAACTAGTAAAAATCACGGGAAAAAGTTGGTTAAAGATGAAAAACTTTCATACTAGTATAGGAAATGCGGGTTTCAGCGCATTATATATATATATATATATATGTATATATAATATAAACATTTTGAGAAAATAATCAGATTTTCCATGAAAAATGTAGGTAAAAGAGCAGAAAAGCTTATATGAAAAGAAGAAACTAGTAAAAATCACAGGAAAAAGTTGGTTAAAGATCAAAAACTTTCATAGTAGTTTAGGAAATGCGGGTTTCAGCGCAGTATATATACAAAAATAGCAGTATAATATAAAAATATTGAGAAAATAATCAGATTTTCCATGAAAAAAGTAGGTAAAAGAGCAGAAAAAGTTATATGAAAAGAAGAAACTAGTAAAAATCACAGGAAAAAGTTGGTTAAAGATCAAAAACTTTCATAGTAGTTTAGGAAATGCGGGATTCAGCGCAGTATATATATAAAAATAGCAGTATAATATAAAAATATTGAGAAAATAATCAGATTTTCCATGAAAAAAGTAGGTAAAAGAGCAGAAAAAGTTAAATGAAAAGAAGAAACTAGTAAAAATCACAGGAAAAAGTTGGTTAAAGATCAAAAAACTTTCATACTAGTATAGGAAATGCGGGTTTCAGCGCAGTATATATATATATATATATATATATAATATAAAAATATTGAGAAAATAATCAGATTTTCCATGAAAAATGTAGGTAAAAGAGCAGAGAAAGTTATATGAAAAGAAGAAACTAGTAAAAATCACAGGAAAAAGTTGGTTAAAGATCAAAAACTTTCATACTAGTATAGGAAATGCGGGTTTCAGCGCAGTATATATATAACTGCAGGGTCTATGCTCACAGGGCAAAGTTGCTGATCGCTCTCAACTTGGCGGGATGCCAGCAACGATCCTTGTCGATGCATAGATCAAGTTGACATGCAGCCTCCAAGCGGCGCCCCCTGGATAGCTTTCACAACACCCGTTGTGAGGTGAACCAATGCATGCAGCGTTTCCCCAGTGGTTGTGCGGAGGGCTAACAACCCACCCACAAAAAAAAATAACTGTTACGGAAGAGCAAGCAGCCTCGGACGAACGGACGGAACCCCAACGACGACACGGCGCGAAAAAGGACTACGATTTGCGAGTGTGCTCCTGGAATGTAAGAACACTCTACACTCCGGGGGCCGCACAAAAACTGGAAAATATCCTCACGCAGTATAAAGCGGATATTACTGCGCTCCAGGAAATACGCTGGATAGGACACGGAATTATGAAAAAGAAAGAGTGCGACATATATTACAGCTGTCATAAAAGGTTGCACATATTTGGATGCGGATTCGTCGTGGGAAAGCGGCTAAGGTCGAAGGTCATCGACTTCAAACCGATAAGCGATCGCCTGGCTGTGATCCGCATCCAAGGCAGATTCTACAACATCAGCCTCATATGTGCACACGCCCCTACCGACGAAGCTGAAGACTCTGTCAAAGAGGATTTTTACGACCTCTTGGACGGTGCCTACGGAGCCTGTCCGGAGTACGATGTCAAAATCGTACTCGGAGACTTCAATGCTAAAATCGGTAAGGAAAACATCTTTGGCGGAGTGATCGGAAAGCACAGCCTCCACGACACGACAACAGACAACGGCTTCCGACTCACAGACTTTGCGACAGCACGTAATATGGTCATAAGTAGCACAAGGTTCCCTCGCAAAAAAATCCACACAGCAACCTGGCGATCCCCGGATGGTCGAACCGCCAACCAAATCGACCATGTGCTTATTGACGGAAGACACGCGTCAAACATCCTGGATGTGCGAACATTCAGGGGGGCAAACGTCGACTCTGACCACTTTCTTGTTGCAGCAAGATTCAGAGCTCGACTGTCCAATGTCAGAAAGCTGCACCAGCCGACAAAGAAAACTTTTGACATTGGACGCCTAAGCACACCGGAGATTGCCAGAGCCTACGAAGAGCAACTAAGTGAGAGACTCTCCGGTATGCCTACGTCAAGTGCCAACGAGATGTGGTTGCATTGCCGCTCGGCCATCAAAGAGGTAGCGGAAACTACATTAGGCTACCTACCACCCCCGACAAGAAACCCGTGGTATGATGGCGAGTGTGAGCAGAAAAAACGTGCAACCGACGAGGCATACCAAAAAGCGCTGCAACGGAAAACAAGAGCAGCGCAAGAGGAGTACCGGGCTAGATGACGGGAGGAGAAAAAGCTTCTACGCCTGAAGAAAAGGTCTCTCGCAACCTCCCAGCTCAAGGATATCGAAGAGTCTAGGGACAAGCAAAAAATACGGGCCTTTTACAAAAAAGCCAAAAGCCTGGCCACAGGCTTTAGGAAAGGCACCCAGGCTCTTCGAAATTGCGAGGGTAACCTAGTTACGGACCCCCAGGGAATAGTGGATGTGTTTAAGCAGCACTTCCAACAGCTGCTTAGCGGGCCTGACCAGAGAGAAGTGATAGGGAACCAAGAAATCCCAACTCCAGTCGACGAAGAAGTCCTCCCACCTAGCTTTGAAGAAGTCGGTACAGCCATTAAAAGGCTGAAGAACAACAAAGCCGCAGGCTCAGATGGTTTCCCATCGGAGCTTTTCAAAGCTGGGGGCAATGTAATGGTAGGGAGCATGCACCAAATCATTTGCCGAATTTGGGAAGATGAAAGCATGCCCGACGACTGGAATATCAGCTCCATATGCCCTATCCACAAAAAAGGCGATCCTACCTCCTGCAAGAACTACAGAGGTATATCCCTGCTCAATGTCGCCTACAAGATCCTATCCAGCGTACTGTGTGAACGTCTAAAGCCGTTTTGCACCGCACTAATCGCCACGTACCAGTGCGGCTTCCGGCCCGGCAAATCGACTACAGACCAAATCTTCACACTAAGGCAGATCCTGGAGAAGACCAGCGAGTTTCAAATCGATACTCACCATCTTTTCATCGATTTTAAAGCCGCATACGACAGCATTCATCGCAAGGAGCTATTCGAAGCGATGGCTGAATTCGGGATCCCGGGAAAACTGATCCGGTTGTGTCGCACCACGCTAACACATACGCGATGCACCGTGCAGTTCGGTTCAAAAACCTCTGAACCGTTCGAAACCTGCACCGGATTTCGGCAAGGAGATGCGCTGTCGTGTGATTTCTTCAATCTGGTACTGGAGAAGATAGTGCGGCGGGCAAAAGTCAACACGGAAGGCACTATCTTCTACAAGTCAGTCCAGCTGTTGGGGTACGCGGATGACATCGACATTGTCGCGCGGTCCCAACGTGCCATCGTGGAAGCTTTCACGGCAATTGAGGAACAGGCGAAACGAGCTGGTCTTAAGGTCAACGAGGACAAAACAAAATATATGCTGTCGAGCAAACAACGATCCGCCGCACACCACCTAGGCCAAAACGTTACAATCGACAGCTACAATTTCGAGGTAGTAAAGGAGTTTGTCTACCTCGGGGCAAATGTAAACTCCACGAATGACATCGTAGTGGAGATCCGACGTAGAATCGCCCTTGGCAACCGATGCTACTTCGGTCTGTCAAAACAACTGGGCTCGAAACTCCTGACTCGAAGGACCAAAGTCATGCTCTACAAAACCCTTATCCTGCCAGTCCTACTTTATGGAGCCGAAAGCTGGACATTAAGTAAGGCTGCAGAGCTGATTCTTGGTGCCTTCGAAAGAAAAATTCTACGTCGGATATATGGTCCCGTCTGCGAGGAAGGCGAATGGAGGAGAAGACACAACCGCGAACTCTACGAGCTGTACAAGGATGTGGATGTAGTCCGGAAGGCAAAAATCCGTCGACTACACTGGCTCGGCCACATCGAGCGAATGGACAACAACGCTCCAGCAAAGAGGGTCTTCGAATCCGAGCCTCCTGGTTCGAGAAGGAGAGGAAGACCGAACCTCCGGTATAAAGACCAAGTCATCGCGGATGCAAGACAGCTTGGCCTTGATGACTGGAAGCAGCGTGCCCAGGACCGTCACCGATGGAAGGCAGCAATTGCTCAGGCTCAGACCCTTCATGGTTCGTCTGCCTGATAAGTAAGTAAGTAAGTATATATATATATATAATATAAAATATTGAGAAAATAATCAGATTTTCCATGAAAAATGTAGGTAAAAGAGCAGAAAAAGTTATATGAAAAGAAGAAACTAGTAAAAATCACAGGAAAAAGTTGGTTAAAGATCAAAAACTTTCATAGTAGTTTAGGAAATACGGGTTTCAGTGCAGTATATATATAAAAATAGCAGTATAATATAAAAATATTGAGAAAATAATCAGATTTTCCATGAAAAATGTAGGTAAAAGAGCAGAAAAAGTTATATGAAAAGAAGAAACTAGTAAAAATCACAGGAAAAGTTTGGTTAAAGATCAAAAACTTTCATACTAGAATAGGAAATGCGGGTTTCAGCGCAGTATATATATATATATAATATAAAAATATTGAGAAAATAATCAGATTTTCCATGAAAAATTTAGGTAAAAGAGCAGAAAAAGTTATATAAAAAGAAGAAACTAGTAAAAATCACAGGAAAAAGTTGGTTAAAGATCAAAAACTTTCATAGTAGTTTAGGAAATGCGGGTTTCAGCGCAGTATATATACAAAAATAGCAGTATAATATAAAATATTGAGAAAATAATCAGATTTTCCATGAAAAAAAGTAGGTAAAAGAGCAGAAAAAGTTATATGAAAAGAAGAAACTAGTAAAAATCACAGGAAAAAGTTGGTTAAAGATCAAAAACTTTCATACTAGTATAGGAAATGCGGGTTTCAGCGCAGTATATATATATATATAATATAAAAATATTGAGAAAATAATCAGATTTTCCAGGAAAAAAAGTAGGTAAAAGATCAGAAAAAGTTATATGAAAAGAAGAAACTAGTAAAAATCGCATGAAAACCCATGAAAAAAGTAGGTAAAAGCAGAAAAAGTTATAAGAAAAGAAGAAACTAGTAAAAATCACAGGAAAAAGTTGGTTAAAGATCAAAAACTTTCATAGTAGTTTAGAAAATGCGGGTTTCAGCGCAGTATATATATAAAAATGGCAGTATAATATAAAAATATTGAGAAAATAATCAGATTTTCCATGAAAAAAGTAGGTAAAAGAGCGGAAAAAGTTATATGAAAAGAAGAAACTAGTTAAAATCACAGGAAAAAGTTGGTTAAAGATCAAAAACTTTCATAGTAGCTTAGGGAATGCGGGTTTCAGCGCAGTATATATATATATATAATATAAAAATATTGAGAAAATAATCAGATTTTCCATGAAAAATTTAGGTAAAAGAGCAGAAAAAGTTATATAAAAAGAAGAAACTAGTAAAAATCACAGGAAAAAGTTGGTTAAAGATCAAAAACTTTCATAGTAGTTTAGGAAATGCGGGTTTCAGCGCAGTATATATATAAAAATAGCTGTATTATATAAAAATATTGAGAAAATAATCAGATTTTCCATGAAAAAAGTAGGTATAAGAGCAGAAAAAGTTATATGAAAAGAAGAAACTAGTAAAAATCACAGGAAAAAGTTGGTTAAAGATCAAAAACTTTCATAGTAGTTTAGGAAATGCGGGTTTCAGCGCAGTATATATATAAAAATAGCAGTATAATATAAAAATATTGAGAAAATAATCAGATTTTCCATGAAAAAAGTAGGTAAAAGAGCAGAAAAAGTTATATGAAAAGAAGAAACTAGTAAAAATCACAGGAAAAAGTTGGTTAAAGATCAAAAACTTTCATAGTAGTTTAGGAAATGCGGGTTTCAGCGCAGTATTATATATATAATATAAAAATATTGAGAAAATAATCAGATTTTCCATGAAAAAAGTAGGTAAAAGAGCAGAAAAAGTTATATGAAAAAAAGAAACTAGTAAAAATCACAGGAAAAAGTTGGTTAAAGATCAAAAACTTTCATAGTAGTTTAGGAAATGCGGGTTTCAGCGCAGTATATATATATATATATAATATAAAAATATTGAGAAAATAATCAGATTTTCCAGGAAAAAAGTAGGTAAAAGATCAGAAAAAGTTATATGAAAAGAAGAAACTAGTAAAAATCGCAGGAAAAAGTTGGTTAAAGATCAAAAACTTTCATAGTAGTTTAGGAAATGCGGATTTCAGCGCAGTATATATATAAAAATAGCAGTATAATATAAAAATATTGAGAAAATAATCAGATTTTCCATGAACAAATTAGGTAAAAGAGCAGAAAAAGTTATATGAAAAGAAGAAACTAGTAAAAATCACAGGAAGAAGTTGGTTAAAGATCAAAAACTTTCATACAAGTATAGGAAATGCGAGTTTCAGCGCTGTATATATATATATATATATAATATAAAAATATTGAGAAAATAATCAGATTTTCTATAAAAAATGTAGGTAAAAGAGCAGAAAAAGTTATATGAAAAGAAAAAACTAGTAAAAACACAGGAAAAAGTTGGTTAAAGATCAAAAACTTTCATACTAGTATAGGACATACGGGTTTCAGCGCAGTATATATATATATATATATATATATAATATAAAAATATTGAGAAAATAATCAGATTTTCCATGAAAAATGTAGGTATAAGAGCAGAAAAAGTTATATGAAAAGAAGAAACTAGTAAAAATCACAAGAAAAAGTTGGTTAAAGATCAGAAACTTTCATAGAAGTTTAGGAAATGCGGGTTTCAGCGCAGTATAATATAAAAATATTGAGAAAATAATCAGATTTTCCATGAACAAATTAGGTAAAAGAGCAGAAAAAGTTATATGAGAAGAAGAAACTAGTAACAATCACAGGAAAAAGTTGGTTTAAAGATCAAAAACTTCATAGTAGTTTAGGAAATGCGGGTTTCAGCGCAGTATATATATATATATATATAATATAAAAATATTGAGAAAATAATCAGATTTTCCATGAAAAATGTAGGTAAAAGAGCAGAAAAAGTTATATGAAAAGAAGAAACTAGTAAAAATCACAGGAAAAAGTTGGTTAAAGATCAAAAACTTTCATAGTAGTTTAGGAAATGCGGGTTTCAGCGCAGTATATATATATATAATATAAAAATATTGAGAAAATAATCAGATTTTCCATGAAAAAAGTAGTTAAAAGATCAGAAAAAGTTATATGAAAAGAAGAAACTAGTAAAAATCGCAGGAAAAAGTTGGTTAAAGATCAAAAACTTTCATAGTAGTTTAGGAAATGCGGGTTTCAGCGCAGTATATATACATATATATATAATATAAAAATATTGAGAAAATAATCAGATTTTCCATGAAAAATGTAGGTATAAGAGCAGAAAAAGTTATATGAAAAGAAGAAACTAGTAAAAATCACAGGAAAAAGTTGGTTAAAGATCA